>JAQJVL010008800.1:0-18379 GCA_035578905.1 Stictocephala bisonia
TAGGTGTTCATTTATCATGTTAAAGATTTTTTTCACTGTACATGGATACGTTTGTTCGTATTCATTATTCATAATTGTAGTATATTATTTAGACGCTGCTTGGTGATATAAGGGTGGATACGAGAGGACATTAAGTATCATTAGTGTAGATGAACGAGTGTAGTCATTGTTGCTGAGTAAGGTCAACTGTTCCTTAGAAAGAGCTATTTATTAATATCCCATCAGCCTGGGGACTAAGGGATCTTCAGATTTATATGGAATTCTAACCAAGTAGTATTGGTCTGTTTCGATCCAGTTGACAAACCTCATACTCAGTGTTCTTCCCTACACAACATCGGAAACCCTGAGTACCACCCGACATAAACTCCCCAGACCTATCTAGTAGTGTCCACACTGTTCACTGATGGCAACCATTGAGCGGACGCCATGTCTGTATTGAGAGGACATACAATTTCCACAACAGTTTGTCCCAAAGCAATACTAGTGACTTTGCGTTACCAGTGCTGACCAGTGACTGTGACGAACTAAATAAAGTTAATAGCGTGATATTAGAAACCTGTATTTCGTAAAAATATTTTATCCATACATCGCACGAATCAGATACAATACGTAATATCGAAGGGAAAGTAAATAAATGAGTGAAGTGAATGTAAATGTAAGTGAATTTATTTACATAATATTTTGATTAAATTTAAATACGTAAGGAAATGTAAGATTACTTATTTAACCATTTCCACACTGTCATTTAATAGCATGACTAATGAGATTATCAGTAATTCGCAGGGCTAACAGTGAGAACAGTGTTATAAATTAACTGTCCATAAACTGAACATCTGCAGACCATATGTCAGCCGGACACTACAGACCAACACAAGAACTTGGCACAACGAGGTGACACACTTCATTGAGTCCGCTCAATGGTTGCGCAATTAGTTTTAACAATTACTACCAGAGAACGCTGAAATGTCCTTGCAGGAAGATAGTCAGGGTTCAGATGTTGTGTAGGGAACAAAACTGAGCATCATGCTTGTCAGTTAGCGGATAATCACATCAATACTATGTGGTTCGGATTCTAAGTAAGATTTTGCGTCCCTTATACGCCTTGTCTATTGGCTGTCAATAAATGACTCTAAGAACTAGTAGACCTTAATTATTAACAATAACTACACTCGTTTATCTACAATCATCACGTTTATTCGTCCCTCATGTTTGTTCAAATATCAACGATCTGCATCTTATATAAGGAATAATAATTTAGTCTTTGATCTGCTCTTAATGTACATTGACACTCACTCTAAGAGGTGGTTCAAGGCCCTACTTATCATTAATTATTGTTGAACTCCCCACCTTAAATTAAAAGTACACTGTACACCTAAGCCCCCAGTGAAGGACCATATCAACTTTAGCAATTCAGGGTGCGTTATAAATCCCAGTTCGCTTATATAGTTTTGCTTAGCTTTGTTGTTAAATATTTAAACACTCTTGTTTGACGTAGCCTCATATAAATCACTTTTTCAACATAAACCTTAAATGTTCCCTTCAATTGCCCTACAATATACAAATATAAATTGAACTAATATTCTAAATGCTATGAAAACTGATTTGCGAATCTTAAAAACATGGTGCGACAACAATAGTATGGTTAAAAACGTAGAAAAAACCAAATTCATCAATTTTGATCTTAAAAATTTTCTTTTGATGACACATTGAACTTTAATGCAGACTTAGTCTATGAAAATGGCAATATGTGTAACTGTCCTACTATAGAGCAAGTAAATCATACTAAATATCTTGTGGTAATATTAGACCTAACATTATCTTGGAAACCGCACACAGATAACTTACAATTACAACTTAGAACAAATATTAGACAATTTTATTTTTTGAGAAACTTGATAACCGATAAGTTAATGCGTATGCTATATTTTGCATTAATCCATTCGAAACTTACATATGGGATTGAATTTTGGGGAGGAGCTAGTAACACAGTTATAAACCCACTTGAAAAAACGCAAAAATTCTTTGTCAGAATCATATCATTCAAATGCAAGCAAGAGCACTCATTTCCCCTATTCAAAGAATTAAAAATTCTTCCATTAAATTATCTTTTTATATTTAAAGTATTAAAATTATTTTATAAAAGAAGTGGTAATGATTATTCAAGAAAATAAATTTATTATACGCGTGCTGCATCGGAAAACCTTTTTGTGAGACCTAAAGTATACAAATTCATTTTATTGGAACTCATACATATTTTTAGGACCAAAAATATTCAATAGGTTACCAAATCCAATTAAAAAAGCTCACAATAAAAATGCATTTCTAAATCAAATAAAAATATGGATTCTAGGAAGAAATCAAGTTTCGGATCTTCTTGAAATTACTCAATGAATATATGTGTGTATATGTATGTATAGATATATTTATTATTTTGTATAATACGGAACTTTCACTTTTTAATATTATGTTTTCCTCATGTTTCATATAATAGTAGGCATTGCATTAATGTGTATGAATATATAGCTATATATTATTATAATTTGTTTTGTTTATTGTTATTATCCTTTGTTTTAGATTATTCATAGTATAATTGAGCTGATAATATGTTTTTTTATAGTAATATTATTATATACAAGCGCTGCAGTTGACCACCCAGTTATATTGTTAGTTATAGACTGTTAAAATAAGATTTATTTGTAATTAAAATTGTGCTAGCCATCGTCACTAGTCAAGATGGCTAGAAATTCCGACTTGATACATTGTTTTGTTTGTTTTACTTTATTTATTGTGGAATAAATACATTCTTATTCTTAGAACTTAGGCTTAAGTGGCCGGTGTCATAACTAGAATCTACAGTTTCCGGTGACAACCGCGTCAAGGTACTATCTACAATATTTACAAGATGACCAGACGTTTCGCCCATACTGTGATGTGGCATCCTCAGTGGTTTCTCTGAGACTGAAATCGGCAAGTGACCTTCCAGCTTTATAACAGGTGGTGAGGTGGGGACTGGTTGGCAGGTATGCTGGAGAGGGGAGCGGAGGCACGACCCACGTGACCTACGGGTATTAAGTAAAGAAAATATAAAAACCATTTACAAGCCACCGAATAGATTAAAGAATTTTCTGAGGCCAGTCAAAGATAAAATTCCACTAGCTATGCCTGGAGTATATGAAATGCCTTGTAGTTGTGGGTCAGTCTACATAGGGGAAACCAAGAGGTTAATTTCCACAAGGATTAAGGAACATATAAGGCATACTAAGAATGAAGATACGGAAAAGTCTGCTGTTGCTGAACATAGCACAAAAAGTAACCGTGGAATTTTATTTGACAAAACTAAAGTCCTTGCCAACATCCCACATTACTACCCGAGAATCGTAAGGGAAGCCATAGAAATATATAAAAGAAGAAATAATTTTAATAAGGATGATAGTATACGGCTGCCAAAGACATGGGAACCCATTTTAAGTAAATTGAAATAAAATGGAAGAGTCGGCCATATTGATTTTTCGGCCAATGACCGTAGGTCACGTGGGTCGTACCTCCGCCCCCCTCTCCAGCATACCTACCAACCAGTCCCCACCTCACCACCTGTTATAAAGCTGGAAGGTCACTTGCCGATTTCAGTCTCAGAGAAACCAGTGAGGATGCCACATCACAGTATGGGTGAAACATCTGGTCATCTTGTAAATATTGTAGATAGTACCTTGACGCGGTTGTCACCGGAAACTGTAGATTCTAATTACATTCTTATTCTTATTATTCTTAATAGCAAACTAAAAATATCAATGTTTAAGAGATGGTTAAGTATATACGCATAGGTAGGACGTAATTAAAACATAAGAGCAGATTTTTGCTAATTTAACAAGCAAAATCTCTAGTACAACATATGGAACAGTTACAAACTACAATCTTTAGTACAACTGTAATTTATCTACAAAATTACAGTACAAGTAATATTTATAAGTTTCGAAATGTAGGATGTAATGTTTTCTTTAATTTAGACAGTAATACACATTCCATATATGTTGTTCATTGTACAATAAGAAATTGTCTGACAATTTTGTTACAAAACTATTATCATTAGACGACTGAAAAAACATTAAAAATACCTTTATAAAAATATGTATGAATATATCCAAGATAATTTATTCTTGTTTTGAGTCATGCTTTGAATAAGACAACTGCTCCTTCTTTTTATTTGAGCCCTCTTGAAATTGATATTCTGGCATCTCGCCAAAAGAACATCTGTATTTCTAAATGGCATAAATTAATGGCATAAATAAAATGTAAGTTAATAGAGTATATTAACAGTGATCTGTCCTATTAATCTTTAACGGTGCTGATTGTATAAAATCATAAATGTACAACACGAACATTTATACACACATAACTGATACGAGAAACTACGTGACTTAATATTTTCCTACTTAAAATATTTTTGTCCACCCCTAAACATATTGTGACACGTATTGAATAAGAAAAAATCAATATCATATGTTGATTAATTATGGTTGTAATAGCACTTACTTACTATAATTGATTTTAACTTAAGAAAGCGCGACTAAATATTAGCTTAACCAAAATTGACTAAAGTTTATAATTTAACAGTACAAGAGAACGTCATTCAATACAAATATATTACAAAATGACCTCAAAATGCACAAATACACTACCGTATAGTATAAGATTTACAATATACCTTCTACATGACAATATACAAATATACTTTGTACACGTATATTTGTGAATTTTGTGCTGATATTTTAATATATGTGTGATCTCTGATATTGACTTTTACTTTATATAAATCGACACGTATTATGCTATTAAAAATAGTTTTAATAATTTAATTAATTTGTCTTAAAAATAAGTTCTATACCTTTATTTCATAACTAGGGTCGTGGCAAGATGTGTATCTTATTTGCTTATTTGGACACGCATAAACTGCAAATTAACAATAACTTTACAACCACAAGCTGGAAGGGTTACACATTAAGTGAGAAGGTAGTTCAATATTTGTTTTTAACATGATATAAGACAACAAATTCATGGGAAAATCTTCTGTATATGTCATCCATTAAAACTTATTAAACCTGGTGACACCAAAATGATACTTATAAAACTTCATATTACTAACAAAGATATAACGACCTATAGTAAAACTACGAGTGAGTAATCAAACAAAATTACAAAACTATATTAAAATTATATTTCAGGTTGTAAAATCCTTTATCGTTTAAGTAGAAGATTTTGGTTGTGCGGCACGATTTTATGAATTATGTGTGTTTGTTTGTAAATAGAAATATATATTGTTGCTGATATAATGTTTACAGTAAATAGTTTAGTGTATTATTTAATATTGTTGCTAAATTATTAATTATTAATTTATTATTATTAAATTATTAATTTAAACAAAACTAGACGTCAATTTTATACTCTTTATTCTTCAGTAATATATTTATCATTATTTTGTTTATTGATTTCGAAATACTATATAAAGAATTTGTATGTTTATATTCAAAGAATAATTATTTAAAAAAAATTAAAAATAAGATTAGAATTGTAGTTGTAACATCACCACTAAACAAGATAATTTAAATTCATTAGTGTTTAAAAGAACATAAAATAAAATAAAATTATATATTAAATCAAAACGCTCTTTCACATTAGTTATCTTAATAAAAAAACACATGTCTTATACACATTACTTAAATAATAATTTTATAACAAATATTTTTTTTCTATTGAAATATTTAAAAACACCACTTACCAATGTAAATACATGCATACAATGCACAGTACAAAGAATAACTTTAATAAATTATTCCGGGGATTGACCAGTGTCATCAGACTGTCGAAGGTCGCGGTCAGACGTCACGACGTTATAAAGGGAGGGGCCCTCTCCTCCACCCCCACCCTTTCCTTGTGACACACGGTCGGAACTCCTGCTCTGCTTCTCTCCTAGTGCCAGTTCAGTTCGGAGTCTCTCAGCGTGCGGTGAACACGCACACAATGTGCAAAGCTCGTTCGAGATCGATGTGTTGGACGAATGTTGTAGTTTATTAAAGTGAATACATTTATTAATAATTAAGGCAGTTTCTAAGTGTAATGAAAGCTGGGACACTTTGTTGAAATTTGTCTTCCTTTGTAAGTAGATTTATATTTGTGTAGAAATAAGTACTGTCCTTTAAGACATAATTTATCATATTACACATATTTTATTAAAATAATAAAATAGATCATTTTAATTGAACGATCGATATTTAATGACACTATTTTTGTCGCAAGATTTATTAATTTAACACCAGTAGTTCATGTATGGTAAAGACAACAATTAAAAAATAAAAATTAGCCTATTGTATAATACAAAGTTATATATTTATATGCGTATTATAATAATTATTTAATTTTTCCAAATATGATTGATCTCACATAACTCATTTACAAGAGGAACTCTGGATCATACAAATTATAATTTAAATAGCATTATAAATATTTAACTGTTTATTAATTTGTTTAAAATTAAGAATAAAACACAAATTATCTTATATTTGTTCAATATTTCTTGTTATGTTATAACATGTAATACACTTGCAAATGTAAGGTGACCCTTACGTTTTATATAAGTTACCTGTTTAAATTGAAAATTATTCAATATTTCAGAAGTAAATACAATTTTAAATATGAGAAAATGTACTGAATTCTTTTTTACGTTTTGTTTTTATCCTACTTATGCATTTAATTATGTGACTTACCATCCAATTTCTATAGCAACATTTTTTTAAATATGTTAGGAAATCAATCTGTGAATGGGCGTGGAATATGGTAAAAAGCACATTATTGATCATCTATCGTATATTTTAATTATTTAAAGTGCTCATGCAAAAGTGCACATGTTTCACATATTTTTTATTGAGTTTTTCAATTTGAAACAGTTATGGGTAATATTTTATAGCATGTTTTCAATTGTTAAAAGCACCTACTAAATGTAAAAAAAAATTAAAATTTAAGTAGATTAATATTTTTTGTGGTCAGTTGTGCAGTATACGGCGTGGCAGTTTAATGTCTAAGTTTTCGGAGTGAGGAGGACAAGATCCAAGATTATAATCCCCAACTGAGCACTCAGTCCGTACTTCACTCGTTGAATAAAATTCACGCACAGGCCTGCAGGCCCATCTGAACCAATTAGTAAAGTAGCTATCAAAAGAAATTATGCATTAATATATTCTAGCTTTTGAATATTATTTCTTGAGAAAGGGTAAATACCCTATTTAAACCGACTGAGGTTTATATTGAAATATTACATAAAGGCACACGGTACCATGGCACACGATACAATTACATAAGATACAACCACACGATACGAAGGCACACAATATAAATGACACACGTTAAAATCACATGATACAATGGTACACGAAAAAATCACAGACGATTGAACTACACGATACGAGGACACACGATACGATGGCTCACGATACAATGATACACGATGTAATGGCACACGGTAAAATCACACGATACAATGGTACACGTACAGATAGAACTATACGATACATGGCACACGATACAATCATACGATACAATCACACAATACAATGGCACACGATACAATCATACGATACAATCACAGACGATACAACCACACTATACAATGGCACATGATACAACTACGTGATAAAACAAACGATATTTAAATATGTATTTATCTACTGTAGATAAAGAACTAACTCATTATACATTTTTTCTATTAATTCTTCTTTATCTTATACATAAACATTCGTATTAAATACCTTATAATACCCTAATACATTAAACATAAACTACGTTAAGCTGTAGTAAATTAAACATGAAACACTAACCAGTGTTTAGTTAACTGTGTGCTCGTAAACAACTGAACTGTAGTCATATGTCAGTGTTAGTGACGTCACGGTGGGTGTATTACAGTGCCTCTAGGGGCCCATTATACATAATATAACAAGGCCTGGCTGAATAACAGTCTACCTTGTACCGGAGTGACAGACATATGTGACAATGTTGAACTGACAACGTCCGACAACATTTCGTAACTTTCATCACTATTATTTGGCAACAACTTGGTATTATTTTTTTTAGTCTATACAATATCTTCTACGCTATTGGTTTTTTTAATTTTGTAAATATTTTAACAAGTAAATACCAAATTATAATAATACAAATATTGGATTATTTTTAATAGGTTAAAATTAATAAGAAACGTTTTTGTTTATTCAGAAAATTTTACACATAAAAACATTTTTAGTGTAAATAGGGACACAGTTATGAAAAATATTTAATTATGATTAATATGAACGAAATACTTTGATAAAATAAGATTGTTTTATTAGTGAATACATTTGGATTTTATAATTACGGTCATTATTTCTAAATAAATATATAAACCCAAACTTTCATTATTGTTAATTATTATTCTTCAAATATAAATATGAGAGACGATTGGGTGTGGTAGGTGTTAATGAACGAGTGTAGTCATTTATAGTAAATAAGGGCAACTATGGAACCTGAAGATTTACGTGGAATACGGACCACGTATTTAATGGTAACAATTACTATTACTTATCATATTTACTCCAACATATTACAAATATGAACAATTCAGTACTAGTAGGTAAATGACAACTAAACAACAATTGTAATCTAAATCAACTTGATCAGATCATTCGACTATATGTCAATGTTTACATTACAATATACAGTAAATTTTACTTTATGTTTATATTTAATAATTGACAGTTTCCTCTAACATTTTAGTGTCAATGAAGACCAGATATATTCTTTTGTATTTTCATACTTTACGTATGACTTTATACAGTATATTTTGCGTTCATAATTTGAATTTACGTGTTATATCATTACTTAACTAAAACGAAAAAATATGTTTGCACAAATACGTCAGTGGTACATTTGTCGTTTCTAAATGCAAAAAATATAGTTTTTAATTTTCATCTATGATTACGTCTTATAGATAGAAACATTTTTCATAATAACAATATTATTTCATTTCGTTTGTCACATTTAATGTACGAGATTTTACATTTATGTTCAATCTGAAAGATGTTAAATTTTACATCATCGTTATCATAGAGTCTGTTTCAGCCACTTGACGAGTCACTTGAGGGCTGTTGTTGTTCGACAAACAAGAGGCTCTTGAAGGCCAACCTGCCCTCAGTTGTCCTTACGAGGCCACTTTAACTACCTAAATTTGACCTCATCCCTGGCAATATTAAACTAACGTAACTTATATAATTATTAAGTTAAATTGTATAATTAACTAGTTGAGGATTAAAACACAAACTAGTGTAAAATTGTACTTTTAATACTATGCTAACTAGATGTGGAATCACTGATAAAAAATTCTTTCGAGAATTATAAATTTATTTGACCAACTGTATGACTACTATTCCATAGCTTTATAAAATACGTATATTTTTAAACAAGAACTCTTTATTGTTGTTTATTTATTTTATTCTAGTTATAATTTAAATAAACAACAATAAAAGAAATTATAACTGTTTACATTTTTTTATAGTTAATGAAATGTAAACAAAAACTTCTATGAGAAATTTCTATTGTTAAAGCTGACTCATAAATTATTCAAAACATCACGTACCCTAACATCTGACTAAATATTCCATTTTAAAGGAATCCAATGTGTATATTTGAATATATAAAAGAATACTTTCGATATTTGTTTATTATAGTCCATTATTATTGTCGTTGTTAGTTGATTTTACATCGCTCTGGTGATTAAAATGAACACTACTATAAAACTCTGGAGTGTCCATGCTGGGTGGTTCAGAAGTTGTGTAGAGAGGAAAATTGAATATAAGGCTTGTCAATGAACTAGAAGTCAGAAAAACACTACGAGGTTCGGATTCCACGTAAAGCTGTAGGTTCATTAGTTGCTCTGAATATTGGGCTATCAATAAATAGTAACAATGACTACACTCGTTCATCTACTTATTACACTCATTCGCCACTCATATTCGCCCATATCACCATGATCGGCGTCTTACTAATGACTAATGAATTACATGAAATAATTTCGATGATGTGTAGGGAAAAGAATTGAGTATCAGGCTTGTCAGTTAACCGAAAGTCAGACCAACAGTACGTGGTTCGGATTCCACGTAAAGCTGTAGGTCGCTTAGTTGCCGTGGCTTTTTGGCTATAAATAGATATGTCTGAAGAACAGTCGGCCTTGGTTAGTAACAATGACTACACTCGTTCATCTACTAATAACACTCATGCACTCCTCATATTTGCTCATAACACCATGATGTCGGCACTGGTGGCGCAGTGCTGTAACCCAGCTGCTTGGGGACAAAGTTTTTGGGAAATTGTAGTCGATAGGTTCCATGATGTATTCAGTGGACGCCCCTCTTAACAGCAACAAGGCGTCCACCCAATGTTCACCATCGACGTGGAAATTATTAGTGAAGTCTGGGGTGTTCATGTTGGATGGTAGTTAAGATTCAGATCTTGTGTAGAGAAGAGAACTGAGAGTCAGACTTGTCAGTTAGCTGAAAATCAGACCAATACTACGTGGTTCGGATTCCATGTAAAGCTGTAGGTCTCTTAGTTTCCCTACAACTACTGGGCTATTAATAAATTGCCTTTTCTGAGGAACAGTTGAACTCAGTTAGTATCTAGACTACACTTATCCACACTCACCATACACTCATATTCGCCTTAAAATACGCACAACGTTGTGTTAGCATCTCATATACAAGAATGTAATAATCGGCGTCTTACTAATGAATAATGAATAACTTGAAATAATTTCGATGATGGGTTAGTCTTTTAAACAAATATAAATTACCATTTAGGCTAAGGTCACAAAGACAAAGTATATTAGGCAAATAAACAATAACAAACTGTCAAACAACCTCATCACTTTAGTTATGTCGTACATGGTGAGGTTTAGGTCAATTACCTTATTACCTGTTTCCACAGTTTATAGAATCTATGGTTTTTGAATGTTCAATTAAATTATTAATAATCGACACTAAATTTGAGGTGTTTCAGTGTTATTAAGAATCAACTGGGGTCGAAGATCTAGGAGTCAATTTCAACATGTTCAATAGGAACGTGTTCAAGTGGTAAGATATTTAACACCAACATTTCAAGCTAACAATGATAGTGCAATCAGAGTTCAAACAAGACATGTAATTTTTTTGTAATATTTTTTGTATTGTTTTGTTTGTTTACTTAATTTATCATCAGATATTTATTTTTGTAATTAAGTAACCATGTATAAAAATAAAAACACAAATTTGGTTTTGATTTAAAGATTAAAAAAATCAGTCTTTAGTTAGGAAGATAAATAAGGGAACCAACTAAATAAAATAACTAAAAAATACAGAACGACACATCATTTTTATATTCGGATTACGATATCGATTTTAGCTTGAAGTGGTAATATTAAATAACATAACATATGAACCTATTAAAAATGTTGAAGCAGACCCCTAAATCTTGGATCCCAAGCGATCTCTGATAAAATTTGAAACACTCTAGATGTGGGTTAGTATTTATATAATTGCATATTCAAAAATTATATATTTTATATACTCTGGAAACAATTTAAGGGGTAACTGACTTAAAATTCACCCTGAGTACACCTAAAACACTAACCACAACTGATATTGCTATCACATTCTAAAATTTGGTGTAGATGAGCTTTATATTACTATTATATAAATATTAAAAAGTGTATTTTTATTTAGATCCAATGTTAATTTAAATGTATTTATTTTATATTTTAAACTTATTTATACAACGAAACAACTATTTTGCAAACATAAATTTTAATTCGTATTTTGTTTTATGAGTAAATAAAACATTTTACGTTGAGTAGATTTCAACGACACTAAGCATGAAATATGAACAAAGTTCATAAGAAAATCCACGATAATAACACTATTGACTACAATTTCAAAGGAAATAAAAAAATATCGTAAAAAAATAGTAAAATTACAGATGTGGTAGAATATTTCTCATTTATAGGCCAGTTTAATTTGGAGGAGATAGTTTAAAATTTGCAAACTAGTGAGGATTTTTTAGGATATATAAATATGGCAAGTATAGGTTAAATAAATATTCCAAATCATGTATAAATGAAATCCCACAGAAATGGGTTTTAGAGGATATATTATGCATACATGAAGCTTCCTTCCCGTGAGTCTAAAGTAGTTTTAATTGAGAAAAACTGAAATAATAGGGCAAAAGTATATTTAGGTTCAAAACCTTCCTTTTCTTTAGAACTCCATATCTCTATAGGCTACCGTGAGATTATGTATCTTGTTTTTTCAACGTTTGTATTTTGCGCAATGTATGAATTGTTAGAGGGTAATACATGTACCTAGGAAGTTTTTTTTCTTTTCCTACTTCAATGGTTCCTGTTTGTTATTATAAGTTAGAGAAACTACCGTACAATATTTAAAGGCACTGTGAAGTAGACAATAAGTTCATAGCATGATTATTTTAATTTAAAATCCTCAAGAATGGCTTTTTTCATTTCACTTATTTAAGCGTAAAATACAACTTATTTAACGAAATATATCTTATGATCCACTAGAACAGTTTTTACTTACAAAATGGTACTTCAAGTGTTATGATAAGATCAATGTTAAAGATTAAACTTCATGTGTTTTTTGTGAAGTGAAATGGCCTCAAAAGTTCCTGCAGGTATTAATACATTACTATAACCATCCTAATTTTTTTTCTTGTAATATTCATTGCGTCTTTGCCATTGGTTTGATATTTTATAAGGTATTTAATTATGTGTAATACAAAATATCTCATAGTGTTTTACTACAAGAAATCTAATTGTCGATTGTTTTAATAATGTTTACCTGAAAATATGATTGATTGATGTCGTAAATCAACTTTGATTTAAGGTATGGAAAACATTTTAGTTTATTTTATTTTGTTCAAATAATATTATCAATTTATAATTTAAATCTTCAGTTCATAATCCTATGACTCTAAACTTACCGGAACGTAAAAGTAACAGTATTCTACGATTGGAGTCAGTTGATTTTTAAGGTTGTCAATATTAATAAATGTTATTAAACTATTACTATAAATAACTATAGAAAATGTTTATAAAAACAATAACTTAATAATCATGGTTTTATACAAAAATAAATTGAAAGTAAATGTGTTTATTTTTTAAATTGTTGAATAGCTTAGTATTTTTGTTACAAACATTACCATAAAAATACATTATATCACCCTTTCAAGAGGGATTGTAGATTCAGAACTCGCTTCAGACGTGAAGTTCACGGCTATTATTCACTCGCTAAAACTATTTTAGAGTTCTAGCGCCCTCGTGATTATTTTTGGACCCATTCCAACAGTCACTTCGGACCCCTCTTCTTGTGCCGTGGAAGTGGTTCAACAACAACTCTTACCCAGACAACTTATTTATATTGTGTTTCATTGTTATTTCAGTGAGTTTCTTACAGAACTATTTTAAGGCACTATCTCTAGATTGAGTTTAAAATGTTTTCATACGGCAAATAAATGAAACTAATTTGTTTAATTGGTATTGCAATATAGTTAGTTTAGAGTGTTAAGATTTTTACTATTCTGTGAATTGAAACAATTATTATCATTACAGTTAGTAAATTTCTGTTCAGGAAACTGTATGAGCCCTCAATATGCAGTTGAGAATATTTGTAACCGTACCCTGACTACAGTTACTGTACTCTGAACGAACGGAAACTAAATAATTCCTAAAAAAATTAACGCTAATAAAGTCGTAATTTTTTTAGTTTTAAAATTTATAAACTATTAAGTGAATCACTTCATAAGTTTATACAGTTTCATTGTTTGTTTTTAAGTTGAAAAGAAGTAGCAAATCCACTAAGAAAGTCGTTAAAATTAACATTAACGGTAATGAAAAATCTTAAAATTATCCAAAAATGCTCCAGCAGTATATAATAATTAAGATCACTACGTAGGATATGTGTACTCAAAATCTTCTAAAACATGGTACAATCGGGGATTGTGACGGAGCAAAAACAGCCTAAATTAATACCAAGTATTCATAGCTGAGAATAATGTATTGCAATAAATAAACATATCTGTATTACTAAAAGGAATAAAATTGTATAACATATTTTACATAGAATTATGACATACACTTTTGGACAAGACTGTTCTAAATTTTAGTGTTTGAGATTTTACTTTTGTAATTTTACATTTTTGGAATTTTTCCAACGAACGTGTTTGAGGTCTTTGTTTATAAATTATTTGACAGCTTTAGATACTAAATATATGGTTTTTGTCAACGCATCAAGACTTTTTTACTACATTAAGTATGCTTCACAGATATATTTTCTTTTTCACGATAACATACCCTTGTCAGTACTTTTATCACAGTAAGTGCATAATTAATGTTGATTGACAAAGTCAAGCTGTAGATTTTAAAATTGTTAGATGTTAAATAATCGTTTTCATAGAGTTTGTTTCGGCCACTTGACGAGTCACTCGAGGGTTGTTGTTAGGCAAACAAAGGGCACTTGAGAGCCAACCTGCCCTCAGCTGTCCTTACGAGGCCAGTTTAATGACCTCAACTTGACCTCTTCCCTGGCCTCGTAACTAATAGAGTTTCCTAAATAAGTTATAATTCAGTTAATATACGTGATACATAACAAAACAAACCACAATAGACTTGTACTTGTATTACTAATTATATTAACTTGATAAGAAATTATTTTTGACTATAAGTTTTAAAACAATGTTACGCAAAAGTTACTAAATTAGATAATACAAATGTTGGATTATATGAGCAGTTTTTTAATGATTATGAAGATAAGTTAGGTTAGTCCTTGGATTATTTTAATTATATCGTTAAAAGTAATTATTAATAAACCTAATGAATAATATTTATATTCATAAAATTCCGGAATATGTTTTGAAAAAGAGAGCAATACGTATTTTTCCCATATTATGGAAAACGTATCACATTTTTATTATTGCATACCATAGAAGACCACAGTTAATAAATAATTCATGCTCCAAAATTGGAGTTAAGTGTTTATTTATAACTGAAACCTTATTCTAATTAACTTGACAACTAAAGTAACTTCCCTGGTGGAAATCGTAACCACAAACCATCTATTGCAGCCACTCGATTAAAGGTCAGTTTCTACTTTACTGTGTCAATAAAAGGGATACAAGTTGCAATAAACTTGGAGAATTATCATTAAATTCATTAAAATTGTATTAAAACATCTTAATCATTCAAAGACTTATTGCTTATTTTAAAATAAAATTATAACTTCCTTTAAAACATTATTTAATTTTGGATCTGAATAAAAAATACACTGTTATATATAAAACACCGAAATGAAATTTTATATTTTATAATACTCGATTGCAGACTACTACGTAGTTGCGTTATTATTAACTCTTGCAAAAATGGCCTGAGGCTAGAGCTAACATAATTAGTTTGCCTAATGTTGTAAAGAACAATAATAGTCCTAATAATATTTCTGAAGTGTGTTTTTAAGGCATTTACAATATATAAATTTTTATTTTGAAGTACTATCTATTTATGATTTATAAAAGTGTATTAAATTTACCAAAAATATTACTTAGTGCCATTTTAACATGAAATATCTGTAAATAAAATACCAAGAGTATGTGGTGAAGACAAACAGTCGAGAAAAATTATCTGGCACATGTGAATTTTATTGTACGTGTCAATACAATGTGTTCATGTGTGTGTGCGTGTGCGTGTGCGTGCGTGGGCGTGTGCGTGCGTGTGTTTGTGTGTGTGCACGCGCGTGTGCGTGTGCTTGTACGTGTGTGCGTGCGTGCGCGTGCGCGTATGCGTGTGCGTGTGCAAGCATGTGCAAGTGTGTGCGTGTGTGTTAGTGTGTGTGTGTGTGTGTGTGTGTGTGTGTGTGTGTGTGTGTGTGTGTGTGTGTGTGTGTGTGTGTGCGCGCGCACGTATGCGTGTGCAAGCGTGTGTGCGTGTGTGCTCGTGCGTGTTCGTGCGTGCGTGCGTGCGTGCGTGCGTGTGTGTGTGTGTGTGTGTGTGTGTGTGTGTGTGTGTGTGTGTGTGTGTGTGTGTGTGTGTGTGTGTGTGTGTGTGTGTGTGTGTGTGTGTGTTTGTGTGTGTGTGTGTGTGTGTGTGTGTGTGTGTGTGTGTGTGTGTGTGTGTGTGTGTGTGTGTGTGTGTGTGTGTGTGTGTGTGTGTGTGTGTGTGTGTGTGTGTGTGTGTGTTTGTGAAGAATTCAGAATGCGATTAAATAGCTTATGTTTATGAGTCAGAACTATTAAAATATACAATTTCTTAAACAGTTACGTAATAAAGAGAATGCCGTTCTCCTTCTTAACCTTTCTCTACCTCTTCCTCATATACTACGGGGTTAGGTTAGGTTAGATTGATCTGTGCGGGGAACCTATTTAGACAGAGCAAGGGGGGAATCAGTACAGTACAAGGTGAACATTACTCGTAAATATTAACAGTCCAGGCCGGATTTAGCATTTTTATACTGATGACGTCAGCCAACTCTTTTATGACCTATTCAATAAACCATGTTCGTGCCGTTCTTAGCTTAACGAAAAGTAACGAGGTCTATTATTGATTGGTTGTGTCTATTCCACCCCTGTTTAAATACGTCGAATTACGTTTCTGATTATGAACAAACGCAGCAAAATGTTGATTATTATCTGTATAGAAGAGTGCTAAAATGTAATTAAATTATTGCACTTATTTGCAGGTACATGTTCTAACATCAGTAATCCATCCACATACATAAAAATAGCAATTTTTTCAGGAAAAAATTTATCAATTACAAAAATAAGATTTATTTTCCAGAATATGCATTCAAAACAATTCACCCACCCATAGACGTACAGTGGTATTGACCCACCCGCCCACCCATACACATACAGTGCTATTGACCCACCCGCCCACCCATACACGTACAGTTGTATTAACATACCCGCCCACCCATACACGTACAGTGATATTGACCCACCCATACACGTACAGTGGTATTGACCCAAACGCCCACCCATACACATACAGTGGTATTAACCCACCCGCCCACCCATACACATACAGTGGTATTGACCCTTCCGCCCACCCATACACGTACAGTAGTATTGACCCGCCCGCCCACCCATACACATACAGTGGTATTGACCCACCCGCCCACCCATACACATACAGTGCTATTGACCCACCCGCCCACCCATACACGTACAGTTGTATTGACACACCCGCCCACCCATACACGTACAGTGATATTGACCCACCCATACACGTACAGTGGTATTGACCCAACCGCCCACCCATACACATACAGTGGTATTAACCCACCCGCCTACCCATACACATACAGTGGTATTGACCCTTCCGCCCACCCATACACGTACAGTAGTATTGACCCGCCCGCACACCCATACACATACAGTGGTATTGACCCACTCGCCCACCCATACACGTACAGTGGTATTGACCCACCCATACACGTACAGTGATATTGACCCACCCGTACACGTACAGTAGTATTGACCCACCCGCCCACCCATACACGAGTAGATAAAAAGCCCAGGAAACAGACCCACTTTGACCTTTGGACTTTCAAGATGGCGGCGGTCACGTGACCGGATCCAAGATGGCGGCCGGATCCAAGATGGCGGCGCCCATTTCCCGCCAAATTTTCTAACCTCACTTTTCCTAACCTCAAATTTCCCGCCAAATTTCCTAACCTCAAATTTCCCTCAAATTCCCCAATTTCCCTCAAATTCCCAAATTTCCCTCCAAATTCCCACATCATACTATATGAAATACACTGTTAACCTTGTTATACTATATAAAATTCATTGTTAACCTAACTTTTTCCGTGTTATACTATATAAAATGCACTGTTAACCTTGTTATACTATATAAGATACACTATATAAAATACAGTCTTAACCTAACTTTTTCCATATTATACTATATAAAATTCACTTTTTTTGTCCAATATGGCATCTTTTTCCATATTATACTATATAAAATTCACTTTTTTGTCCAATATGGCGTCTTTTTCTGTGTTATACTATATAAAATTCACTTTTTTGTCCAATATGGTGTCTTTTTCCATGTTATACTATATAAAATGCACTTTTTTGTCCAATATGGCGTCTTTTTCTGTGTTATACTATATAAAATTCACTTTTTTGTCCAATATGGCGTCTTTTTCCGTGTTATACTATATAAAATTCACTTTTTTGTCCAATATGGCGTCTTTTTCCATGTTATACTATATAAAATGAACTTTTTTGTCCAAATCATGATTTTTACTTATAAAAAAGAATTTTTTTA
>JAQJVL010008801.1:0-18369 GCA_035578905.1 Stictocephala bisonia
TTTTAAAATTCGTATTGTATAGTAACATATTATATTTTTGTATTGTCATATATATATTTATACAAATCATTATGTGCGTTCATAAAGGGTTTAATAAAATAAAATAATTGCAGCACGAGCAGAGCACCTACATTTTTCTGTTCAGTTTATTGCGAAAATATAGTAGTTGCATAGAATATAGACGTATTCTGTGGTAGTTGTTTTGAAGAAGACCAGAATCATAAACTACATTAAAATAACCAAAACGAAATTTAAAATACATATTCATTTTCGAAATCCCGGATTACCCATTCGTTTGAATGTATATTTTTAAACACCTACATAAGAAGATTTAGATACGTAATGAACTTTCGATGTAAAATGTAACATACCAAAAGGTACATCTTCCCAAATTTGAAATTTGGCCATTATTTATATAAAAAAAAAAATGGGTAAAAATAAACCTTTTAATCTTATAATTCAGGAAATGTTATGTTGCTCTTCTTCTTACTCGTCTTCTCTTTTAAAAGCCCTGAGAACTAGGAAACTTTAGTTAACTCACTGTCCGATAAATCCCAGTCTTTCTCTCAGGACCTACTAAGATCAAACATAGAAAGTCAGGATATCGTTTCAGAAGTGATAAATGCCAGAACACCTCTACAATCAACAAAAACCTTCTAGGACGTCCGAAGCCCCTCTAGGATTTACCCTCCCTTCATCAGCCCTTTCTTCTGTGACATAAGGCCCATCCTCCTTTCTATGATTTAGTAATCCTAGCCTTACTCTCATGACTTGCGAAGTTTAGCCCTTACTTTTAGGACTTAGATGCCCAAAACACCTTATACAGGGTGTCTATAAAAGAACTCTGGGGTTTTGAAGTATAATATTTTAATGAAGGAAAAAAGGAATATAAATGTTTTATACATTATTAGAAAGGTAGTAATGTCAAGTTTTTTTTACATATTAATACAGTTCAATATGAGCCCCGTTAGTGGCACGGCACACATCATAACGATATTCAATCTCTTCGCATGTCCTGGCCAACATGTCTGGGGGCATGGTTGCCACGCAATTGATTATTCGTTCCCTGAGATGGCCAACATCTCGGATTTTCTCTCCATACACAAGGTTCTTGATATGTCCCCAGAAGAAAAAGTCCAACGGAGTCATGTCAGGGCTCCTGGGAGGCCATGGAATAGGTCCTTCCCTTCCAATCCATCTGTTGCCGAGACGAGCGTCAAGTGCCTCACGCACACGCATACTGAAGTGTGGCGGTGCCCCATCTTGTTGGAAGTGGACTAAACCCTTCTCCGCCTCAATATCATCTAACTGAGGAAAAACATATTCCTCCAACATGTCACAATAGACATCACCATTGATAGTTCTTTCAACAAAAATGAAAGGACCTATGACTCTATCATGCATAAGACCACACCAAACATTCACTTTAGGCGTGTCACGTTCATACTGAATAAACTCATGGGGTGGCTCTGAACCCCAAATTCTACAATTATGCCTGTTTACAGTCCTGTTCACATGAAAAGTAGCTTCATCAGTGAAAATAACAGTTTTTAAGAAATTATTATTTTCTTCAATTTTGTCCAGCATAGAAACAGCAAAGTCAAATCTCTTAATCTTGTCTGCTGGTTTAATGTGGTGTAACAGTTGACTTGTAAGCAGTTAAACGAAGTCTTTTATGAACTACCTTATGAACCGTTGATCTCGGTAATCCCAACTCCAGACTGCGCCTTGTAATCGATTTCTTAGAGTTTCGAAGGCATGAAGTGCGGATTCTGTCCACATTCACTTGTGACACACGCGGCCTACCCGGTGACTTTTGTTTTAAAACACTTCCGGTTTCCTTGAAAGAACTTAACCATTGACGAATTGTTTTGTCCGTAGGCGGATCAACACCGTAATTACGTCGAAAGTTTCTTTGTACCGTAACAACAGAATTAGTTTCTATAAGCCAAATAACGCACTGAGCCTTTTGTTGCGGCGTCGCCATAGCGCGGCAGTCCAGACGGCACTGAGTCACTCGCTGCTAGTGATGGGAACAACCGAAGTGAAACGACTGATTCAGTCGGTTGTTGAAAAACAACCGATCCATTCGGTTGTTTTCGTAATGTTCAGTTGAATGAATCACTCGTCAGACCGTCACTCGTTCATACCTTACCCGTATTGGCAGCAGTTGAAACCATTTTGGTAAAGTGAATTTTTACCAAAATGAATTCACTCAAAACAAAATCAGTTGTTTAACAAATAAACATTTAGTATGTTTCAATCTTCCAATCACTCATTTATACTTTAGGATATGTGATAGCAGTTTTTTTACAATAAAATAATTGAGGGACCTGGTTGTTTTAATAAAACTAACTATTATTGATAGATCTGACCTTGGTTTTGTTTTAAGAACTGACCTATACCAATCCCGCGCGCTTCCTTTGTATCCACCCCAATTCTATTTCTGTACCATGGGCGCGGACTAGCCACTGATCCCTTTCCCACGCAGTATTCCCCAATATTGCTCACTGCTACTCTAATTCTAGGAAACACAACGATTACATCCCGCCATTTTCTTTTCCTACAATGTAAACATTAGTTTGCCTTGGTCTTCGTCAATAAGTGGAGCTGTGTAAACTTATATTGTAAATTACTGTATATTTACGGTGTTGTTTATTTTTTTCTTTTTTATCGTTTCCATTAGGACTTGATTTGAAAAGTATTAATATTTATAGTAGTGTAAAGTATCTTTCCATTTACTCTAACGTGCATTTATTTAATTTTTGTCTACTTGTGTTTCATTATATTAATCGTGTTATTCTAAAACTTTTTAGTTAGCTGCCTCAATTAATTTTTGAGTATATCATTTATTTATTTAGTTAGTGTTTGTCTGCCTAGTAGAATACCATGACACCAAAACGTTCTCAAGCTTGGGATTTTTTTGAAAAATCAAGCAGTAGTGTTGCAAATTGTTCGATTTGTAAAAAGGATATTCGATACCATGGATCCACCTCAAACCTCATGGACCACCTTAAAAGGAAACATCATAATTATTTGACTTTAGCAAATCTAGATGACACTTTAGAAGATGCCCCTACAATTTCCAAAGAGACAGGTCCAAATTCTGCAAGATGCAACGACGGTTCACGAGATACTGCGACAGTTTCAAGATCTGAGTCAATAGCCGTATTACCAAGCTGTTCTGGTACTTCAAATACAATAACAGGTAACAATGATCAATCTCCAATTACTACTCCAATAACAAAGCCTAGAAAGTTGAGTAAACAAACAACAATTGTAGGTACTATGAAGTTAAAAGAGCTATCCAACTCTAAAATTAAAGAAGTAGACACTTTATTAGTTGACACAATTGCAGAGGGCTACTTGCCATTGTGTTTAGTTGAGAATGATAAATTTGTAAAACTTGTCAAATCTCTTGAACCTCGTTACAAACTACCATCCAGGAAAACGCTTACCCATAAAATGATTAATGATAGGTATTTAGAAATAAGGGGAAACATATTGGCTAAACTAGTTGAAGCTAAATCTGTGTCACTGACTTCCGATATGTGGACCTCGCTAAATAACGAAGGCTTCCTATCAGTGACAGCTCACTTCATTCAAGGAACAACTCTCCATTCTGCAGTACTATGTACTCAAGTAGAGGAACGCCATACAGGTGAGAACATTTCAGGTCACATAAAAAATGTAATGACTGATTGGGGCATTAAAGAAAAAACGTTTGCGTTGGTAACAGATAATGCTGCTGTAATGGTAGATGTAGCAAGGCGACTCGGTGTTAGCCATCTAGGATGTGCTGCACATACTGTCAATCTTGTTGTTACAGATGTATTGGAAAATCCTGACTTGCAGCAACTGCAACTTGTAAGACAGAAGTGTCGCAAGATAGTTGGTTATTACAAAAGCAGTACCCTAGGGCTCTCCAAACTCTCTGAGTGTCAAACAAAACTTCAGCTTGATACCCTGAAACTGAAACAAGAGAATGCCACTCGATGGAACTCTACATATTTCATGATGGAGCGTTTAGTCAAATCAAAAGAGGCTATAATTATGTGTTCATCTTATGTTAATGTACCTGAGTCCTTAACAGCATTTGAGTGGCAAGTGTTGAGTGATTTCATTCCACTATTTGAACCACTCCATGAGTTAACAGAGGAGATGTCAGGAGAAAAGTATGCGACTTCATCAGTTGTAATACCTCTTTTCCGAGGAACTCAAACGGCAGTAAAGTCGGTAACTCCTAGCACACATGTAGGAGGCAAAATCAAAGAACTTCTGCTGACATCACTGTCCAAAAGAATGGCTTCATACGAATGCAATGATGGTTCTAATATTTGTGCCAAGGCAACAATATTAGATCCCCGCTTTAAAAAGATAGCATTTGGGATAGCAGATAACGCAACCAAAGCAGTGAATCAAGTCATCGATGAAATCAACAAGACTTTAGAAGACACAGGGGTTGTTGTTTCACAAGGAACTGTAGAAGCAACCGAAGAGCCTCAACAGAAGAGAAAGAAAATTTGGAATTTCTTCATTGAACAGAAGGCGAAAAATCAAGGTCAAACACTAACTACGACCAGCAATGCACTGCAAGACATGAGGTTGTATTTGTCTCAGCCATTGATTGACACTGAAGAAATGGATCCTGTCAGTTATTGGAAAAAATATGAAGAAGCCTTCCCAAGTTTAGCACCATTAGCCAATAAATATTTATCAATACCAGCAACCTCTGTTCCTTCAGAACGAGTATTTTCTAAAGCAGGACAGATTTGTAGGGAGAGAAGAAGCAGGTTAAAACCCAAACTTGTTGACAAACTAGTTTTTCTTAATGCAAATAGCACTTTCAATTAAATAAATTTATAAGTATTTGAGTTTTTCTATCATAAAAAGTTATTTTATTTTGAAATCAAAATATTTATCTCATTCTGAAAATGTTAAATGAACATTTTTGAAATATAATTCTAGTTGTAACTATGTAAGATGGGTCATTAATCTATTACTCATTGGGTGCTTTTAACACTAATTTTCCTATGTTCCAATATGACTCATTATTAAATGATTTAATTTTGTGAATTTATGTACATATATCATAGGCCTAATAGTTGTATTTGTTCAATTTATTACTTTTTTATGTTTCATGTTGATACTTTGTAAATAATGTCATAGATTTTTTTACTTTGGTTATACTTTTAATTATGCTTATGTTTAATTGTGCTTTACTTATGTAGTATTTAGTAGTCTTATCATTTAAGTGTAGTCAGTACTTTTTCAGTTTAGTGAGTAAAAATAGTTACACACTAATATTCTTTTGTTCCTATGTTATTACTTATGTTATGATTTTTTTTTAATTTATGTTCACGTATCTTAATAGCTGTAATTGTTCAATTTATTATTTTGCATATTTCGTATTGCTACTGTGTAAAAAATTTCATTGGTAGGCCTATGTGTAACTTTGATTGTAATTTTAAATATGCCTGGATGTTAGTTTTAAGTAGTCTATCATTTAAGTTTATTCAGTACATTTTCATATCATAATTCATAACTAACCTTCATGAAAATAATTAAGTTACTATGTATGCCTATTAGTTTAATATCTTTCAAATAACGTAATACTTTATAGTAATGTTTTTAATTGTTATGTATTTGTCCATTCAAATTTAGTTCCTTAGATAATTTAACTTTGAGGGACTAGTAAGCCTATAAACAATTATTTTGCTTTAATCTACAAAATATTTTAGGTCCATTAATGTTAACCTTGTCATACACGTTATATTTTATTATAATTTTTTAAATTGAAACTACTAATTTTAAATATTAAGATTTTAAATATTGTTAGTTTTTTCATGAAACTTGATTTACACATTGCTGTTGCTTATGGATAATTGGCCTACATTTTAAAGTAACTCAAAATTCTACTGCATAGTTGAGTAATGATTAACATTTTTAACAGTGCAACACATTATTATATTATGCATTTAGAGTGTGTCAGTTTATTTTCAAAGGGAAAAGCGAATAATTACTTATGTTTAAGAAAATTTGGCTTGTGTTATAACTTAATTAAATTTTTTAGTTTAAGTTTAATTTTTTAAAATATGTGTAATTTTGAACTGTCTAAATTATAAATATCAGAATGATGGCAATTGTTAAAAAAAGAATAAAAAATAATTTCAACCCCATTTTATAAAGCTAACTCAGTAGGCATAATATCAAAATATTTAGTGCAATTTGTATATTTAAATAATAGTTTGCAATTTACTTAGTTGATTCGCTACAAAATGAAATTAATGTCTGTAGTTTAATCAATATTGTTATTAATAAAACTCTTTGGTTCCAAAATATTATAATGTGTTTTTGCAAGCCCTATTTTAAATATTGTAGTCCTAAATAATTCTGAAACATTCATATTTAATTATTACATAGCTGATTCACCAAAAATAAATAATAAAATAAGAAATAATAAATAAAAATAGAAGCAAAAACTACACCAAATATGAGTTGGGTTCAATTTTAGTTATTTGGTAAATAACTTAATAAGTTTAATGTTTTAACTCTCGACTCCATTTCAATTATTTTCTGTCAACTACTAGCCTATAGATTTTCTGATATAAAGATTTAAATAGGAAGTAGTTTATTTACTGCAAAAATTGAATTCAGTAAATCACTCTCATCTCGACTCACAAAAGCACCGATTGAAACAAGTCTGATGCTTCTAAAATCACTTGTACAACCGAAGAACCACTCGTTCAACCGTTCGCCCATACGAGGTAAGGAGTGGGGGAGACTGAATCATTCGACTGAAAACAGTTGAGTGAATTGAAAAACAACCGACTTACCAGTCGGTTGTTTTTTTCCGTCGGTTGTCCCAACACTACTCGCTGCCGAGACGTTGTTTCAAGGTCAAAGCTACGCAGAGCTGCCAACTGTTGAAGAAAACATTCCCTATTGGTATGAGTAAAACTTGATAAGCTAATCGTTTCGAACAAATTATAAACATTTTTTTATCTTCTATAGTTATTAATATATGAATTTTTAAAACCCCGAAGTTCTTTTGTAGACACCCTATAATCAGATTTCATTGAATTTTTTATGAGTATGATGGGAATAAATAAGTAATGATAATATTTATAATGGAATATTTGTTATTTATATATTATTTAAATTTGTTGTTAATTAGAATGTTCCTGTAACTAGCCATGCTGTAATACATTCTTAAGTATTTTAAGATGCAGAGATTGAAAACCCGCGACTTGATTTGAAAGAACAATTTGTAACACTTAAGGTATTGTTAAGTTCTCTTTTCAAAGGAAGGATGTTAATTTTTAAATGTTTCCTTCCCTCTAGCTTGGAGAACTCTTGACCTTTTTTCTTCAAAACTTCAAACTGCTTTTAATATAAGTCTATTCCTAAAAACAACGCATTCAGGATATCAAAAGATATATGGGAGAAAAACACTTTAATACATCAATCCAAATTTCTCCACCATTTAATATTTTCGAGGTTAGTGTAGCGATGGTTATTGTTTCAAATATCAATTTCATTTTTAATTGAGTGAAATTTAGCATATTCAAATGATCTTCAAACAATTTTAAATGTATATATATATATATATATATATACATATATAAACACATATGTATGGCTGATGACTATGGCTTGTGGAAAAAAGCGAAGTAGTACAGTAATGATTTAGTAATCTAACAAAATAGCTATAGTTATAAGCGTGAAAGAGGTCAAATACGATTCAGATCCAAGCAAACATTTAAGATTAAAATGATGTTACAGATAGGCCGTTTATGTTGTAACCTACTGAAAGCACTAGTGCGAGAGTGGTGCACTGGGTGGTGTAAGAGGTATAGAGAACCCCCTTTCCCCATTTCACAATTCCATTTTGAAACTGTCGTAGAAACTAGGTACAGTATAAGGTAGGCTGCGCACTGGATAGGAGTCATCTCTATCCATTACGTCACCAGTATCAGATTTCATTGGTTGTTTTGATCAACACCAACGAATCAAGCTTGGTACCATAAATTAAATATTTATTTAGTATTAAAATAAGAATTAATAATAACAATAATCCAATGAATAATAATGTAAACAATAAAAGAGTCTAGAACAGTTCAACACAGTTATTTTTATAACTAATTACCGTTGCTCAAGTTAAACACAAATTTGAGCTTGAAGGTTGACATTAGTCATGCCCGTGATGTACGGCGATGGAGCGGTAGCAATTTTCCCTTTGCTGCTGAAATCACTATATGCACGAAGCAGGTAGGGATGGTCAAAAGTAACCGCATTAGTTTCTTTGCACCAGTTGCGCGAAAATTAACTGATGCGCAAGACCACCTGATGCACAGGAAATGGATATTCCATACATCCTGCTCGCCTGTTTTGCTTCTATTTGTATTAGACAACACAACAGATGCATGATTTTCTGTTGAAATATGAAAATTGATGCGATTGTTAAATAAATCAGTTTTATTCTGTCATTCACTGAATTCTCAAAACTACTTGTTAATTCGTTTTAGCTGATGCGGTTAGTTTCAACAGTAACTGAATACCTGACTTCCTATTACTTCGCATCAGTTAAATTAAACTGATACACGCTGGCAAATTGAACTGTTACATCAGTTAAGCGAAAGTAGCAGGTTGGCTAGAAGCAGGTCACAATCTGTAATAACAGTAGTGCTTTGATTCAACTTATTATGTCTAATATGATAAACTGGTAAAAAAATTTGATTTCAGTCGAAGAAAGAATGTTCTGTGAACGCTTGCAGTATTTCAATATAAAAAATATATCGACGGTTTTATAATTTTATTACCAATACAATAAAACCCCATCAATCTGTCAATTATATTTTGATGATTTTTAATTGAAACACTTGTTGGACAAAAACTACAACTTACATTTAAAAATCAAGACTAAACTTCAAAAGTGCTGATTCATACTACTTTCCATCCTTTGAATGTTTGTCCATTATAAAATACTGGGGAAAATATTCATTTAAACCAATTACAATGTGTGACGATTTAATAGCTTCGATATTAACCAATTACAATAAATATAAACACTTATAATACTATAATAATGTATTTTGGCATTACTGTAACTTCTGTTTATTTATTGGAATTAGTATGATAACACATTATATTTAGATTACAAAAGGTCACCCACCTAGGCTGAGATACATCTGAGTGTTGGGGTCGTAGGTCTCCCACAGGACACCACGGTGAGCAGTCTTTTCCTTCAGAACTCCAAACTCATTCCGTATAAACCTCGGTTCATTTGGGTTCCTGGAAAAGGTATAGCATAAATAAAGTTAATTATTTTATGAATATGCATGAAATAAATATCCTTAAAATAAGTAAGTATTCACTAAAATAAGTAAATATTATCTTAAGTAATGGAACTGTGAAGTAAATACCGTATATTTTCTGTTAATATACTTTAATGTTGAATACATTTAGAGGGATTTGTAATCTTGGTAAACGTTTAAAGGATAATAATGACCTATTCAATTATAGTTTTGCTATACATGCATTAAAACTAGATTGTGTTGTCAGTTGCTCCTACTGTGACAGGTGTTTAAGTATCTCAAAGTGACTTTACGTCAATGTAACAGCAAATCAAAGTGTTATTTCTAAGAACTGATGTCAACTATATTGGTTTTATTTTTGATCGAGCTTGCAGAACTTTTCCATGGGTATTTCAGTTAACATTGCCTTGTGATGATTACTAGACACTCAACTTGTAAGGCCATGTCAACTTTTAAAAGTATACATAATGGGACAGTAAATAAATTGTTTATGTATACACTATATAACTTTATTTTAAAAAGTACATTAAGGTAAATGTTTTAAGTATTAAAGATTTTGGATTGGACGAGCCACATCTAATTTCACTTATTATTTTATATATTGTTAGTTTTTTTTCTTCAAATAGTTCTTACTAGCTTTGGATGATAAAAGTGAAAATCAAATTGACTCTCCTCAATTTTAGAGTTTAAAACAGTATTAATACATGATAAAAAAGTATAAGTTTATAAACATCGTATACTACACGAGCGATTTTTTATTTTACCTTGTCTCTAACTCTACGGGGTTTAACTGACTATGATTATGTGCCATGGTCATTTTACTTTAATGTTCTATGATTTCAAGACAAACAGATAAAAAGCGTTCTCACCCAGTTTTAACGAAGTTAGTGACGAAGTTCAGGAGGGTCTCCGAGATAGCGACGTCCACGCGAGTGTAGTTCACTGTGGGTATTTGGAGAGGATGGGGTAGCCAGTGGCCACTTCCCCCCACTAGAGGCACCCCCAGCAGGTAGGGAAGGTCGTCACCACGAAGGCTGTTCAGGCGCTATCAATAAAACTCACAGACTGTAAGTCTGATATCAGACAGATATTGGGATTTCAGGAGAGAAAACATTTTAAATCGCAAAATTGACTAGGCTTTTGACAGGTGTCGGTAAATAGAATTGTCATTTATTGAATATTGCGTTGTCAGCAGACCACTTACACCTGCCAATACCTACTCCTAACAAAACTCATTTTTATTTTTATTTGATTATTTTTAATTTGTCAGGTTTCAAAATATTTATTTTATATATTTTTTATTATTGTGTTTCACAATAAATAATTTCATAATATATATAGAATTACCTTGGCTAAAACCAATTTGAGTAATATTTAATACAACAGTATTGTTAGAAACAAAAAGCTGATTCATATAATCAAACAACGTCTTGACAGGTCAAAGAGTACAAATACATTTTTCGTCTAGGTAACATAAATGAGAGATAAAAAATAGAGTACATGTAGGAATAATTACATTGAAGATAGACGTTTCCCTTTATTTTGTTTGGCCATGTGGGCTATTCTCAAACTCAACCCTAATGATGGAAAGATCACAGAGGCATTGTGTGAAGAGTCGCCAAGTCTCGTATTATCAGTACCAACCCTAATGATGTAAATATCACAGTGGCTTTGTGTGAAGAGTCACTAAGTGACATATTACAACCCTAATGATCACAGTGGCATTGTGTGAAGAGTCGCCAAGTCTCGTATTATCAGTACCAACCCTAATGATGTAAAGATCACAGTGGATTTGTGTGAAGAGTCACTAAGTGTCATATTCCAACCCTAATGATCACAGTGGCATTGTGTGAAGAGTCACCAAGTCTCGTATTATCAGTACCAACCCTAATGATGTAAATATCACAGTGGCTTTGTGTGAAGAGTCACTAAGTGTCATATTCCAACCCTAATGATCACAGTGGCATTGTGTGAAGAGTCACCAAGTCTCGTATTATCAGTACCAACCCTAATGATGTAAAGATCACAGTGGCTTTGTGTGAAGAGTCACTAAGTGTCATATTCCAACCCTAATGATCACAGTGGCATTGTGTGAAGAGTCGCCAAGTCTCGTATTATCAGTACCAACCCTAATGATGTAAAGATCACAGTGGATTTGTGTGAAGAGTCACTAAGTGTCATATTCCAACCCTAATGATCACAGTGGCATTGTGTGAAGAGTCACCAAGTCTTGTATTATCAGTACCAGCCCTAATGATGTAAAGATCACAGTGGATTTGTGTGAAGAGTCACTAAGTGTCATATTCCAACCCTAATGATCACAGTGGCATTGTGTGAAGAGTCACCAAGTCTTGTATTATCAGTACCAGCCCTAATGATGTAAAGATCACAGTGGCATTGTGTGAAGAGTCGCCAAGTGTCATATTCCAACCCTAATGATCACAGTGGCATTGTGTGAAGAGTCACCAAGTCTTGTATTATCAGTACCAGCCCTAATGATGTAAAGATCACAGTGGATTTGTGTGAAGAGTCACTAAGTGTCATATTCCAACCCTAATGATCACAGTGGCATTGTGTGAAGAGTCACCAAGTCTTGTATTAACAGTACCAGCCCTAATGATGTAAAGATCACAGTGGATTTGTGTGAAGAGTCGCCAAGTCTCGTATTATCAGTACCAACCCTAATGATGTAAAAATCACAGTGGCATTGTGTAAAGAGTCGCCAAGTCTCGTATTATCAGTACCAACCCTAATGTAAAGATCACAGTGGCATTGTGTGAAGAGTCACCAAGTCTTGTATTATCAGTACCAGCCCTAAAGATGTAAAGATCACAGTGGCATTGTGTGAAGAGTCACCAAGTCTTGTATTATCAGTACCAGCCCTAAAGATGTAAAGATCACAGTGGCATTGTGTGAAGAGTCACCAAGTCTTGTATTATCAGTACCAGCCCTAATGATGTAAAGATCACAGTGGCATTGTGTGAAGAGTCGCCAAGTCTCGTATTATCAGTACCAACCCTAATGATGTAAAGATCACAGTGGCATTGTGTGAAGAGTCGCCAAGTCTCGTATTATCAGTACCAACCCTAATGATGTAAAGATCACAGTGGCATTGTGTGAAGAGTCGCCAAGTCTCGTATTATCAGTACCAACCCTAATGATGTAAAGATCACAGTGGCATTGTGTGAAGAGTCGCCAAGTCTCGTATTATCAGTACCAACCCTAATGACGTAAAGATCACAGTGGCATTGTGTGAAGAGTCACCAAGTCTTGTATTATCAGTACCAACCCTAATGATGTACAGATCACAGTGGATTTGTGTGAAGAGTCACTAAGTGTCATATTCCAACCCTAATGATCACAGTGGCATTGTGTGAAGAGTCACCAAGTCTTGTATTATCAGTACCAGCCCTAATGATGTAAAGATCACAGTGGCATTGTGTGAAGAGTCGCCAAGTGTCATATTCTAACCCTAATGATCACAGTGGCATTGTGTGAAGAGTCACCAAGTCTTGTATTATCAGTACCAGCCCTAATGATGTAAAGATCACAGTGGATTTGTGTGAAGAGTCACTAAGTGTCATATTCCAACCCTAATGATCACAGTGGCATTGTGTGAAGAGTCACCAAGTCTTGTATTAACAGTACCAGCCCTAATGATGTAAAGATCACAGTGGATTTGTGTGAAGAGTCGCCAAGTCTCGTATTATCAGTACCAACCCTAATGATGTAAAGATCACAATGGCATTGTGTGAAGAGTCGCCAAGTCTCGTATTATCAGTACCAACCCTAATGATGTAAAGATCACAGTGGCATTGTGTGAAGAGTCGCCAATTTTCGTATTATCAGTACCAACCCTAATGATGTAAAGATCACGTTGGCATTGTGTGAAGAGTCGCCAAGTCTCGTATTATCAGTACCAACCCTAATGATGTAAAGATCACAGTGGCATTGTGTGAAGAGTCGCCAGGTCTCGTATTATCAGTACCAACCCTAATGATGTAAAGATCACAGTGGCATTGTGTGAAGAGTCACTAAGTGTCGTATACCAACCCTAATGATCACAGTGGCATTGTGTGAATAGTCGCCAAGTCTCGTATTATCAGTACCAACTCTAATGATGTAAAGATCACAGTGGCATTGTGTGAAGAGTCACCAAGTCTCGTATTATCAGTACCAACCCTAATGATGTAAAGATCACAGTGGCATTGTGTGAAGAGTCGCCAAGTCTCGTATTATCAGTACCAACCCTAATGATGTAAAGATCACAGTGGCATTGTGTGAAGAGTCACCAAGTCTCGTATTATCAGTACCAACCCTAATGATGTAAAGATCACAGTGGCATTGTGTGAAGAGTCGCCAAGTCTCGTATTATCAGTACCAACCCTAATGATGTAAAGATCACAGTGGCATTGTGTGAAGAGTCGCCAAGTCTCGTATCATCAGTACCAACCCTAATGATGTAAAGATCATAGTGGCATTGTGTGAAGAGTCGCCAAGTCTCGTATTATCAGTACCAACCCTAATGATGTAAAGATCACAGAGGCATTGTGTGAAGAGTCGCCAAGTCTCGTATTATCAGTACCAACCCTAATGATGTAAATATCACAGTGGCTTTGTGTGAAGAGTCACTAAGTGTCATATACCAACCCTAATGATCACAGTGGCATTGTGTGAAGAGTCGCCAAGTCTTGTATTATCAGTACCAACTCTAATGATGTAAAGATCACAGTGGCTTTGTGTGAAGAGTCACTGTGTCGTATACCAACCCTAATGATCACAGTGGCATTGTGTGAAGAGTCGCCAAGTCTCGTATTATCAGTACCAACCCTAATGATGTAAAGATCACAGTGGCATTGTGTGAAGAGTCGCCAAGTCTCGTATTATCAGTACCAACCCTAATGATGTAAATATCACAGTGGCATTGTGTGAAGAGTCGCCAAGTCTCGTATTATCAGTACCAACCCTAATGATGTAAAGATCACAGTGGCATTGTGTGAAGAGTCGCCAAGTCTCGTATTATCAGTACCAACCCTAATGATGTAAAGATCACAGTGGCATTGTGTGAAGAGTCGCCAAGTCTCGTATTATCAGTACCAACCCTAATGATGTAAAGATCACAGAGGCATTGTGTGAAGAGTCGCCAAGTCTCGTATTATCAGTACCAACCCTAATGATGTAAAGATCACAGTGGCTTTGTGTGAAGAGTCACTAAGTGTCGTATACCAACCCTAATGATCACAGTGGCATTGTGTGAAGAGTCACCAAGTCTCGTATTATCAGTACCAACTCTATTATGTGGAACTTACTGCAACAAGTCTATCACTGTATTAAGTAACTAGGAAAATACAACCATCTGCACAGACTTCTTATTCTTACTAAGATCATCGACATTGCTCTTGGTACAATTATATTTGTCAAAGTTATCAAGTTTAAGCCAAAGCATTTTAATTTTTTTGTGAGACTAACTGAACAGATATCAGAAATAAAGTTAACAGGTAGGTGAATAGTTTGTGGTACTTACACTTCTCAAAGAGTCAAATGAGAGTTGCGCAACTTTAACAGCTGTCAAGTACTGTGCTGGTTTTCCATGTATTATCCATAGATTGTTTAAAATATACCCAGCTAAGAACGATAACAGTTCTAAAATAGGAATCGAGATAAACTACTGTGACATTTTTCAAAAATCTTATTTGATCCTAGATATGAAAAACAGGTGCATTCCTTTAAACTACAGATCCAGTAAATTGTGGGAGAAAAGGAGATAAATAAAATGAATATAATTATCAAATATTACACTATTTGTGCTATTACATAACTTTAACTAACTATTATATAATTTACTAAATTTAAATTCATTCGAACATCGAATCTGAAAAACAAAATTCCATTGTAATACTATCAAAAAATGTATTGCATCTCTGATTGTGGAACAGGTGCTTATCAACCACCATGTTGTAAAGTAAAAACAAACTTTTAAAAGTAATATCGTTTATTTCAAATTAAATAATATTTGAACCCCAAAATCTCACTGGAGCTTATAATCAAAATATCAGGTACTGTCCCAAAAAAGTGAACTTCCCATAAAATCAAGGCCTTTATGTAAACATACAGAGGCATTGACCTACCCTGCTACACAATTAAAGTTGTAGTGAACCACCTATCCACCCATACACGTACAGTGGTAGTGTACATACATAATAGTTAATTTCAATTTAAGTAATATCGTATTAAATTTCAACTTTTATTTTCGTGGTCACATATTTACAAAGCATCATATATAATTGTTACTCAAAAATAGTTCTTCTTACATTTACAACAACGTTAAATGTCAAGAAAATTTCAACATTAAACATAACAGGATAGTTACAGACAATATTATAGGAACCTGTATGTAGTCCGTGTCCCTGTTCTGGTGGTTGAAGTGGGTCAGGTAGGTAGTGGAGCCCCTCCTGGAGTGCAGCAAGGCCAGGTGTACAACGGGGGACACTGTGTTGCCGTCACTTAGTGCCTCCAACGTGGAGTCCCTCAAGTTGATGGGGTGGATAATAGGCTTGTCCCAGTCCGTGTACTCATTACGTATTGTTGAAAATAGCTCGTTCAAGTGGTACACAAAAGTGTTTCGAATGAATGTTCTGGAATTATTTTACAGACATTTATAAAATAAGAATCAATATACTTACTATAACTTGTTATATTAACCTTAAATAATTCAAGTTAAAGCCATAATCATAAATAACAAATATTCATAACTAGGGGACACCCCTGCACGCTTCACGTGCCAACCCCGATGCTCGCTACGCTCGGTACACATTGGCCTTCGGCCTCGGCATATGACTTTTGACTCCAAATAAGTAGTATAACGTAAAATCACAATATCAAACTTATTTATAGTATCTTACTCACACTAATTGAACCCAATGTTATCCTTATGGAACAATCTTTTAGGGGTGGTTTCTACCCTCTAGGATTAATTTATCAAGATGAAAATACTTTAGTTGTTCTATTTAAGACCTAAAGAAACAGTGTATAAAATTTCATCTCTCTACCTACGTGGAAAGTTGGATAGTTTGTGATGAGTAAAATAGTCAGTCAGTCAGCCAGCCAGGGCTTTGCCTTTTATATAATAGATACCTAAAGTAATTCATATTGGCGTGAAAGAATTTCCTGTATATCAATTTATACATTTTTATATTTTTAAATACCTACTGATTATTATTCTAAATTATAACTAAAAACTCACTTATGAAGTTGAATATGGCTTAAGATTTTATGCACTCAGGCAGCAATTGTAGTTCTGAGTCAATAGTAGTCTTGTTCCACCCACCATTTACATCCTGGGTGAATCAGCAGTTTTATCTTTAATTTAGGTTCTTTACTAAGTAGTACGTTGACATAAGTGTATATGTTATTAATGTGCATCTAGATAGTTAATTTATCTTCTTAAAGTTCTCAGTTACCCTTCCCATCATTTAACTTAGTCTTTTATATTAATAATAACTATTATAACCTCATTTAGCTACCTGAATGCTTTAAAGATTTATTTGGTTTAGTCATTTGAAACTCGTATCTATTGTCATCTGTCAAGTTAGTGATTTGATGTTTTATATTAGCATCAAAATAACTCATAAACTATTGTCACTTTCATAAACAAAATGACAAAAATGGCACAATAAACTGTTGCATAATGAGTTAATGCAATATTTAGCCATCGTAAAGTGCCTTCACATGTTATGACAACTGAGTGACTTATAACTACGATTACCAATTAAAGTTATTGTATAAGCATAAAGAAGTTGTTTTAATTGTACGATGATACAAATAGCAATCTAGGTGACATCTAAGAAAAATATAGATGTATGCTGTTCATGAACAGCCACAACACTAAAAAATAAAGTGAACGTACAGTAGGCATGAGATGTTTCATCAAGAGCCACACCAGTTAAGAATAAGGTAAACAAATTGTAGGCATGAGATAGTTCACTAAGACCCACAAAAGTACATAATAAACTAAAAACTAAACAAACGGAAGGCATGAGATAGTTTATGAAGAGCCAAAACTGTAACAAATTAACAAATGGGAAGCATAAGGTAGTTCATGAAGAGCCACAGCAGTCACAAATTAACAAATGGTAGGCATAAGGTAGTTCATGAAGAGCCACAGCATTTACAAATTAACAAATGGTAGGCATGAGATAATTCATGAAGAGCCACAGAAGCTACAAATTAACAACTGGTAGGCAAAAATAGTTCATGAAGAGTAACAGCAGCTAGAAATCAACAAATGGTAGGTATGAGATATTTCATGAAGAGTCACAACACTAAAATATTAACAAACGGTAGGCATGAGATAGTTCATGAAGAGGCACAACAGTAAATAATAAAGTAAAAAAATAAAAGGTTTGAGATGACTTAGTAAGAATGACTAAAGTTGAGTATAATTTGAGCAAAGGCTTGGAATTTGATAGATCACGATGAGCTACAAAATTGGAGGATAAAGTCAGCAAATGTCAAGTATTGGATGACTAATGTAAAGGTTCAGTTTATGTATTCACCCTTAGTACATAAACCAAGGTGTGAAGGGGTTCTTAAATAACCACAACTGCAGACCACAAAGTAATCAAAGCCGCTATGGCATAGAAGTGTATTGTAGTTTTAATGAACACGAAAGCTTTACGATACACAATTAACTTTGACATGACTTAATCAATTAAATGTTCCTTCAAAAATAAGAAAAGTATAAAGAGAATATATATTGTGACATCTAGAGTGGCCTCTATCCTGGGAACCGGTGATGCGGAAGTAATGGATGGGTCGCTGACCACCTGCCCTGCTTGTTTACAACCTTTGGGGCACAATGGCTTACGCATGAACGCCCCTTACCTCTTCAATGAACTTCTAGAATCTTCTGGGTTGACGAGCCAGCTCTGTCATGGAACTTCGGACGCAGGGGAATTCAAGAAGCTTCTAGATGGAGACCTGCAGGTGATATATACGGCCCGGATACCGGTCAGTCAGTCAGTTAGTCAGTGAGTCTACAGCCTACAGCCCA
>JAQJVL010008802.1:0-18371 GCA_035578905.1 Stictocephala bisonia
TTTTTGGTTATTTTCATTTGAAATGTTTCAGGCTGACAACTTGTCTGATTAGTTGGCTATACATGTATATCAGATCGTCTCTCACATTCTTACATATGAGACACCGACACAACGTTGTTGGTATTTTAAGGAGAATATGAATGGTTATATGAGTGTAGGATGAGTGTAGTCTGGTTACTAACTGAGTTCAACTGTTCCTCAGAAAGGGCAATTTATTAATAGCCCAACAGCCAGGGCAACTAAGGAACCTACAGCTTTACGTGGAATCCGAACCACATAGTGCTGGTCTGATTTTCAGCTAATTGACAAGCCTGATACTCAGTTATCTCCCCACACAATATCCGCACAAAGATTACCACCCAACATGGACACCCCAGACTTTTCTAGTAGTGTCCACGCCGATAGCAACCACCAAGCAGATGCCATGTCGGTATTAAAGGACCGAGCATCCAACCTATCGCCAACTATCTCCCAAACACTATCCCCATGTAGCTGGGTTACAGCACTGCGCCACCCCTAGCCTGTTTTTCACCCTTGACACACTTAGATTGCAGAGATAGTAGATTTGTAAATTATCATTCTATTCACACTAACAATGGTAAATTTCTGCAAAAATACTTACAAATGTTGATAGCAACTAGCGAAAAAGAAGTAATTATTTGTAAATGAATTAATCAACCTTCACAAGCCAAAGGTTTTCAGTTCAATCCCAATCAGTCATTACAGATTTTTAGAGGAATTGGTTCATTTGTCATTTTGCTATTAATAAATTACACTCTCTAAGGAATAGTGGTAATAGTTTATAAGAATGACTACATTCGCTCATCTACACTCATTCGAAATCCATATTCAGCCATATCTTGACGATTGGTGCCTGAAAATAAATAAAACCACCACGTATTTAAACTTTATACAACCAAATGTTTAAAATGTCTCAAAGTTAGTATGTAATGTTTCAGACAACCGAGTGCCTGTGTGTAATGCAATACAACTACGGTGTATTGCTAATCATGGATGTAAGTACAAATCTACAGCGCTTTAATTATGATTCGTAAGTAGCTTATTACGGTCTTCTCCAGTTTTTATTTTTTACTACATGAAAATTGTAAGCAAAATTTGTAATTTATGTATTTTAGTATAAAATCTTGGAGTGAGTAAATACTAATTAATTGAAATAAAATTTATAATAATGGAGTACAATAAAAACACTAAATAATCAAAATACGTTTTTGAATTAAATGCTATTTTACCAAGATATTTTGTTTATTCCTTTCATTGCTGATTTTGTTTCCATTTCATCCAAATTTTTAATTTCAGAACATTGTTCAACATATTGCCTCTAAAAAATTGTAGATATATATTTATTTTAATTGTGTCCATATTTTTTTCTTATTTCCTTTACCTCTAACTTGTCAAAATAATTAACATAAGTGTTCTTTGTTAGCTGATATGCAGTAAACAACATAATTATAATCATTCATGTTATATAGCCATAACAAAGTCTCAATTGGGCACAAAATGATCAAGTAATATTATCCATATCCATGACCCTCTTCGAGCAACCATAGCTAAGAAAGTGTCTCAGTTTTCACACAGCCAATACTGGTTTAATATGTAGAGGTTTTACCACATTTTTTCTCGCTGACACTTCATGACTTGATTAAGACTCAAGAGTATGAATCAAGCATCTCCACATGCATATTCTGAATTATACTTTTTGCTTACTTTGTAAAACAGTCATAGCTGGTCATCAATGTCAGCTTATGGTTATATTCATGACTCTGTGCTAATTGATTTAATTCCAATTGTCAGAGTTGAAATAAATGTTGAAAAAGATCACTCGACTTCCAATTATTCCCATGTGATTGTATGATGTAAAGAGCAAATCTATTTTATAAATCTGTTGAAAATATAAATCTAATAGAAACTCCCCTTATTTTATTTTAGCTGATGTTAAATTCTACCGCCCTCCTGCTGATCAAGATCTAAAGGGGTTTGATGAGTTTGAGACAACTCGGGCCCTCAACTGCACACGTTGCTTGCCCACATGTCACGAGAGCTATTTTGATGATGATTCGGACATCACGATGGACACACAGCAGCGAGCCCTTGAGACCTTCGGCTTTCTTGATCTCTACTACAAATACGGGGGAGCAGTCTACTACCAGAGGGACGTGACCTTTGGTTGGGTGGATCTATTAGGTAGTATCTCCTTATACTAAGCTGAAATTATGCTGGTTTTCTTACATTGTATTTTCCTCCATTTACTCCCAAAGCAGAATTCAAATCAATAACTACTTATTTTAAAATAATTGTCAAACCACGTGGTAAAATTTAAAATATACACTTTTAAACTGGGCTACAATTACTCGCATTGGTTTATTTAACCTTCCAAATATCAGGAAGTTTTCTCATCATAAATGACTTCAAAAAATTGTTTAATCAAAAAACGCACAATGTTTTGCAAAAGACAAAGCTATGACATTTGGCTGTTAGCAAAAATTTTAAGTGATAAAATTATACAGTTTAAAATATATTGAATGGTTAAATAGTTTTGAAATATTTGTTTATATAAGTACAACAATAATTCTGTAAAACTGTATTTGATTATATTTATAATAATTTTTCCAAGCAATTGCAAGACCTAAGAGCATCTCTTGCCAAAGGGATGTGATACAAGGATTTCTTAAAAATCATAAATGTTTGTCATAATTTTATATCATATAAAGTGAGTTATATACTCTGTATTGAAAGTATTTGTTAATGTAATACTTGTCCATGAATCTGGCCTTAAAAATGACAAATTAGTCTGAAAATGGCGGTTTTACACTTCAAGTTCTCAATGACATCTAGAAACCACGTCAAGTCTTCTAGGTTATGTTTAACTAATAAACTGGTTTGGATTAATGCTGATTCAAAGGTAATTATTGAATAGAAACATTAGTAAATGTAGCAGTACTAAATTTTTTATAAAGATATATACACAGAGGTTTACATGTTTTAATTACTCTGTTACCAATTTTCACAAAAAGCTCTAAAACTAAGAGAGAGTGCAATTTGATATAACAAAAAACAATTTGTTCCAGTAAGTATTGGCGGTACGGCAGGCTTATTCTTGGGCATCAGTCTGTTGAGTGTTGTTGAACTGATCTACTGGTTAGCAAAATTTTTTTGTTTTGCCTTCCAAAGAGAGAAATCAATAGGGGGCACCTCACTGCCTAAAGGGTTGGTGTACGACAGAGATTTCTTCTATTAACCTATCTGGTAAGAAATTTGAAAGGTGAATGGACTTAAAAAAATAAATACATGTTTTATTAAGTAAATAGAGTTTGTCTTTTATTACACCTTCGTTATTCTCGTGAAATATAAATGATCACATTTTTATGAAATGTTAAGTCTTCTCGGTAAGTGGTACTAAGGAACATCTATATGAATATAGTAAAACCCCTCTCACCAATTCCGTTTAAAGTTTATTACCATTAAACTTTCTCTCCTTTGTTTATTACAAGAAGTGTTAGTGGACTTGTCTTCTTGAGTAAGTTTGTTGATACCGTATCTCTCCTAATACACTAATTAATTATATGAAAATAAGTAATTTAATATTTTTTACATGAAGATTTTTATTGAATTTTTACAACACTTCCAATCGAGAACTATTCAATGCTGAAATCGAGACAATGTCTTAAAACTGCTTGACCATATTACAAATAAAATCGAAGATCGTTCTGATTTATACTTTTACAAGCTGGATAAGATTTAAATTTCTCAATTTGCATTCTCTGATATCAATAAATTAATCAAATTCTTTATTTACATATATGTTGAGTACAGTAATGGTGTCATGCTTATTTATAAAAGTAAATAAAAACCTATAAGTTACATAGGGTACAGAATCATGTCAGAATAAGTCAGGTATTTAAAAATTCTTCTATTGCAATCTTACTAGGTAAAAAGTTTATTGAGACAAAACTAAATATTGTTTCATTTAGCCAAAGTTTCACTGAGTCCAAACTTACTAAAAACACACGATTAATAACACTGTTTCACAGGGGCAAAAGCGAACAGCATAAAATTTGTATTGTTTTTGAGTCGAGTGTGCACTTAGGCGAGTGTGCAATATGTCCAAAAGTCATGCATTCAGTAATGAAAGCACCATGTCTACCTTAAACTCAACAAAACATTACGGAGGGGTTGAGAGTGTGCGTGTAATATTAATTCACGCTCTAGAGGTACAGCCAGCGCTGCATATCAAAATTCAGTTGTCCCTCCATTACACCAGCCGCACCACCTTAATGTGATGAAGATGCCTCGTTTATGGAAGAACCTTTCAATATATACTTTGGTCAGCATGATCAATTTTAATACCGTTGGTTAGTAAAATTGTTACAAAAAAACTCAAAAATTTTATAAATTTTCCATTTTAATATATATCTGGCAAACTGCTATTTTAATACATTATATTAAAAGCTAAAACCAATAATGTACATTTAGCATATGTATAAAAATATTTACAAATAGATATCTGTTTACATTTTGAACTAAAAATTAATAAATAAGACACTAACAGTACAACTACACAATGACTTTACAGTATATAAAATGATAAAGAGCACTTGTTTGTTGGAAATATATTGTAAACTTATTTATATTATTTTAGATGAGAACATGGCTGGAAAGTTAAAAAACAGTGGGAAGCTGGTTTTAAAATTAATAAATTTATTTAAACAGAATTTCGATAGCTGACAGAAAAGGTTTTTTTCTTTTTAATCAACAATCGAAAAATATTAACAAATTTATGATACCGATGTTGATTAGTGAAAGACAAAAAGGTAGATACAATCCTCCCTCTTTTAAGTTAAAATAAAATTTTAAAATATAATACCACCATAAAAAATAACCCCAAATACTTTTCCTCACATTAGCGTTTTTGAACTTATGACCTCTACATTTGAGAGGTAACATTGAAATTTTGTGCTTAAGTTTCTTTATTTTCTAACCCAAGTTTCTTGATAAATAGTAATGCTGCATAGAAATCTGTAGTTTTTTGTATTCATTTATAGCCAAAGAATTGTTCACCCCCTTTCACTATGTATAACATACATCTGCCCTGCATGCCTAAATGCTTAACAGCAGATCTTTACTCTAATGTTGCCAATCCGCTCCATACTGCACAGCGTGGAATAATTGATACATTTATTTAAGATTTCATTCTCATTCCTCTGCTTCAAATTACAGCTATGACTTCAAAGATTATTTGACAAATAAGATTTGTTACTATACAGTTCTAAAAAAGTTAAAGGAAATACAGAAAGCAAAACTGATTACATTTATAAATTGGTTACATTTTGGTATTGATTTGAATTTGATCAATTTCTTATTGACTTCATGCAACAAAGAAAACAATATTTATACAAGTAATAATTATTACTACTTATGCGTACTTACAATTTTTAATAACACGTTAATTCTGTAAAAATATGTTTGGTAGGTATATTTGCTATTAAATTGTTTGTCTACATGTCTTCAAAACCAGATTTGATGTGATTAGCATTTGTCCATTTATGAATGAAAATATATTATTACTATGGATAGGTGACTGACTGAAACTATAAAGTTGATGCTAATATGCAACACTATAGAAATGGTGCTTAATTAGTTGAGTATGAGTTTAATCATAGAGCACCATACAAACCTGTCATAAAAAAATTAGGTTGTTAAGCCTGTTTGCTATGCTAGAAGAATTATCATAGGATCACAAACGCTGTCCGACATCGTAATTGAGCCGTTCCACACATACGTCGGACGGCATCTGACACGGCAATGACACAAGTTTCGTTTGGTTATCGATGTTCCCAATTCGTACTGCTATCATGTGGAAACTAAATGAACTACAATCGGTCGTCATGGGAAGTGGAATGTCACGTGATATTATTGTTATTCTTTCTTGTTTATTCTAACCTTCAATTCGATGTTTCGTTAGTTGACACTTGACATTAGTGTAAAAATGTCGGCTCATAGTAGTCCAAATCTTACGGATGCTGAAGTAATTAAAATGTGATTTATCATATGGAGAATCAAGTTAAGATGAAGGTGTTAGTAAGGATAAAATAATTATTCCAACATTAGAAAATATCTAAGAAAGTGACAGTGTTGTGCAAGTAGGCCAAACTGTAAATAGTGGTGATGGTGATATATAATATTTGAACGATTTCATACCATGTTAGAAAAAACATTTTAGTTAACTCTTGTTTTCTTTCCATTCTACCACATAAAATATACATTTAAGTGTTTAAATTCATTTTATAACATTTTAATTATTGCATAAACCTCACAAATACTGAACCGCTTCTTACTACTGAAAATACGTCGTAGTGTTACGATCTGAGGGGACAAACAAGTAAAAATATAATTGAGTGGAAATGTTTAAGTATAGGAAAACATACAAATATTTTGAGCGAAAAGTATATTTCATAAATCTTATACCAATAGCCTCTACTGAACCAGCATGGTCATAAAGCGCTCTGTAAAAAAATAAAAGTCTGTCACAGTATGATGAGCTAAAGGTTGATAAATTTTCCAATGTTTTAACAAACTTAGCCTCAAACGAGCTAAAGGATTCTAGTGAGCCTGGACAGCATTTGACAATACTACACATACACAGCCGCTACCAAACGTTTGTTCATGATTGTATTTATTGCCTTATTGATATTTTAAATACTTGACATGGCATAGAAATTAAAGTTTTTTGTTTTGTTATGAACTGTTAAAAAAGAATCCTCAACAAGTCATGAGACAAAGAAGTAACTGATGTGAATTAAAAACTGAACATAATGACAGTTAATTTTATTGCATATTATATAATAAGGTTTCTGCAATGAGGTATTTTAATTCACTTTTTAATGGTTTTGAACTGTGTAAATTATAATCGATTAAGATTTTCTAATCTTTATTTAAACTGAGAATCTGGTTAATTGGTTAATTTGGTTACTCGAATCCTACTATACAAGTAGGCCAAAGAATATTAAATGTTTATGAAAAATAAGTAGGTGAACTATCAATGACAAAGTTTATGATGTGCAAGCTGGACTGTAAGCAAATCTACAGATTTATATCATATTAAATTTTTACCTAATCATAGTTAATCAGAAACGTTGTGTACAAAAATTAATTGTAAAACGAATCAAATAAATTTAGAATAGATGGACAAACAATTACCACATTTGTTTAAAACGCTACAACAAAGTGAGAGTCTGATGTTTTCTTTTTGAAGACGTGACGTTAACTTTAGGACCCATTTCACGTGTCAGTCACTACATACATATAAAATCCCTCAACACAAAATCAAGCTCTACCAAACACCACAGTCAACAATAACACAATAGAACACTACGTAGACTGAACACGGACTGTAAACAATGCAACAGTGGCGCCAGGTTGCTCCCGAAATTATACGATGTCACCCGATGTCGGCCGAAGACGACTCACCTCCCCTCCACGCATACCAATATGCGTCGTACGGCACAGTGTTTTCCCTCGCGACTTCCGATCCCAAACGAACTTGAACACGGATTACAGTTATTTTTATTCCTATTATGTAGCTCTGAATTCTTCATAGCGTTCACAGCGTTCCTTCGATGCCGTTTTTTATCACGCATTACTGTTAGTAATTTAGATCTAGCTATGATAGATGGATACGCGAGACTTGTAAATGTTTTCGTCGAAAACCCGGTAATTTTGATAATTCCGGGTAATTTTCTCTATAAATTATGTAAGTTGCCAGAGCAAAGGGCCATCTTCTTGTACGTCGTTTTGTGGTACATAATATATTTTTTCATAAAGTCGTGCCGGATTATCCAGCGTGCCGGATCGTAGGATGCCGAATTAGAGGAAGTTTACTGTAATGTGATGAGGTTATTTAAACAATATTTAAATTTGAAAATTCATCACACAATTCTGAAATATAAATACCAAACTGTTTTTCTCATTAATTCTTTTCTTATAAATTTACATAGTAGCATCAAAAATGTACATAAATAAATTTGTACATCAACTATTGTATAAAACTGGCACCATTACAACAGCATTATATTTATCTATACATCATAACAAAAATATACCTATAGTAAAAATTGTTTCTACATTATTTGGAAGCCTTGAATATGCAGTGAAAGTGCTTTCTGAATGTACACTTAAAATTACCCTCATATTTAAAAAATAAAAAGATTTTTATCGTTACAGGAAGAATGTTTTTCCTTCTTTAACATCTCTCTATGACTAATGGCAATAAAGGTTCATTATTCGTCATTACATGAATTGGGTAAAGCAGTTTTAATCCTTTCCCTTATGTATTCTTTGTGCAGGCTGTTATCAAATACATATAACTAGTATTTTATTTAATATGCAAGTATTATATATAAGGTATTCTTTCACCTCTACGCCAAAACACTTTTTTATATCCATGTTTGAAAATATTGTCAGAAACTAAGATAATCAAGTCATGACATATGAAACTATGCTTGGTAAATTACAGGACAGTAAAATTAGTAATGAATACTGGAGAAAAAAATATTTGAATTTTCCTTCAAAATATGAACTTTAGTTTCAGTAAATTAATTAATTACTTAATGGTAAAATTCAAAAATTACAATTATGATTCATTTTCAATTTTGATTTTGACGGTTTAAAACCCATTTTATTCACGAATCTGTAACAATCATTTTAAAAGCACATTATGAGTTTAAAACCTACGATATCTTAAAATCTTACTGATGTTTTACTTTATCTATTATGTAAAGTTGAAAATAGGATAAGAAAATAATTGTATAGGGAATGAAGTTTGAAATAAATATAAATTAAACCTATTCAACAAAATTAAGCTTCCCTGTTATTATAAATTTATAATATAAATTATAATATTACATTGATCAGTCGAAAGTAATACATACAACAAAAACTTAATAACGTTATTTTTTTAGTCATCAATAAGAATGATTACCACTGAGCAACATTTTATAAAGGAAAGAAAATTTAAAAGGATGCCCAGTAAATAATATCTGTTAAGATCTTACCCTTCGGACTCAGATGATTCTCATATTTAAATTTGTTCCCTATTATTCCATTTTCTAAGTTATCAATAAACATATCTCCCAACTGAATTCATTTGATTTAGTATAATATCTAATATGTTTTACTCCGCCCACGGTAATCTACTTCCCATCATGGCAAACCATTCTGACTTGCAGCACTTTTGTCACCAAGGCTAGCAAACGCTACAAGCTCATGGCGAGTGAATTGAGCAAATATCACAAGCGAACAGTGGCTAGTGAACGACAGAATTGCGAGCTACCAGAAGCACATAACACTCATCACAGACTCGAACAGGTTTTGCAGACGACGGCAGCGACATGGAATTGTCAGAGCACGCGCTGCAGAAAATACCACCGCAGTGCCGACAATGGTGCTGGACAAACAGACAAACCATGTTAGTTTGTAACATTGTAATTTTTGAGACATTAAATTATTTAGTTTGCATCTAAATAACATTTTCATTTTTTCACTGTTATCACGAATAAAAGCAGAACTTGTATTCATTTTCTACAACTACTTAAATGAAGATGACCATCCTATTTGGTGCTAAATGATTTTGTGGAGTAAGGAAGTCTACTATTATAATTTTTTTACTATTTCATAATTTTATTAAAAATCAAAATATACATTTTGTCAACGACAAGAGAAAGCTTCCACTGCTAGTAAAATCATTCTGTACTACCTTTGAATTTTTAATAAGACAATAGGGAACAAATTAACTGAAAACTGTCAACATCATATTCTAATTAAAACTGACTAGAAACAAAAATACTAAAACATTTTCATTGGTGTTTTAAAATAAATCAAATGTAAACATTAAAATGCAACCCAAACGTATAAAGTAATAAATAGGGAAGAATACTACCTGCCAAAACTAAATGGGCTGAAAATGTAAATTATTTTCATTAGGATATTTACTCCGCGTTTCTTCAGATTTGATATCTCTACTTATTTGTTATAATAGACTCAATATCCTTATTAATTATTTTAAAATAAATTCTAGATTACGTTAAAAGACACTAGCCAAGGAATTAACATAATAGGAGAGACAGGGCATCAGCAAACTTACCTCAAAAGTGCATAAGGAAACAACAATACACACACAACACATAAAGAATGTTCAGTGCAACTGGCACTTTTATCAGGTGGTTTGAGACTATCTCAGCCTTCTTGACTTCTCAGGTAAGTTTGATAATGCCATATCATTCCTACTACACTAATTATTTTTAAATAAAATTGAATTATTTTTAAAATAAGTTTTAAATAATCAAATTTTATTTACTTTTTAATAGTTCTAAGTTACAAAAGAAGCTAGTTTTTTCTAGTCACAAACAAAAGTAAAATTCCCCAACGGAAATGTAGGTAACTTTACAGCTTGAGTAGTTTGTTTGAGAAAATTAAACCCCCTTTACAATGAGGAGCCGGCTGGGACATAGTGGCTTTCCGGCTTAATGAAAGGAACGTGAATTTAAATGTTCCTTTCGGTTACAGACAGAACCCTTAACAGTGAAGAGAAATTTACTTTCTTTACTACCGTTTAGTTAAATTTATGAGTTTTTAAAAAGCATTTGTTAAATTTTAAAGATGACAATTTTGAAATATAACATTCAATTCAAACCAGTAAGGAAACATATTTTTACATTATTTTACATAGAAGTAAATAATTGAATAATAACTGTCCAACTTAACCATTCTCGTTATCGTAGGGTCGAAGGTTCCCAGATTGATAGATAAGTCTCCTTTCGCGTATTTGTGTTGAGGTTGACCTGCATAATGTTTCTAGTATGTGACTTTGTATGCATCAGAGGTTTTTGTTTAATGATAGCATTTCTACGTACATTTAAGTGTATAATGTTTTAAAATACATTAAATATATATTTTTATAACAAAGGTTTTCAATCCTCGTAAAGTGGTATTGACCCACCTGCCCACCCATACACTTAAAGTTGTATTGACCCCCCCCCCCCCACCCACTCCACAGTGGTATTGACAGTGGTAAAAATTTAATTGATTTAAAAATAAAGTTGACTAATTTTAAAATAAATTAACACTTTGAAGCCTGGGCCCTTAATACTCCGTTTGGCATGGAATCCTGGGGGTTTTATGTTCACATTAAAAAAATTGTAAATGCCTTATAAATTTCATAAAAAGGTTATATTATATATCTTTGTAAAGGGGAGAAAATTCTCTTTTCAATGATGGGCAAAACTTTAGGTGTTGTACATTTTTTTATTTTTTACAGAAGCTACAAATAGGTACAAAAATATGTAAAACAAAAAATAGCTACCATAGAACAATTCAATATATTTCGTATAGTATCACTTCTCATAAGATCATCCATTTTAAGCAGATAAATACTATAATAACTAAATAAAAACAATATATACACACATTCCAGTCACTGTACGGTTAGATTGACACAAAACCAACACAACGCAAATACTAACTAATTACTTATTTACATATGTACACAACAATATTTACAAAGAAACTGAACTGAAAACATGATAATAAAATATAAATACTGTACTTGAATTATAAACACAGAATATTCACTTCTATAACGAACGTGTTGTTTACGACTCAAAGCACCGTGGGTCACTGACCGGCTGACATAAACAATGCTGACATAAACAATACCGCTCGGCGCGCGCTCATTCCAAGTCTCACGTCAGCTGTTACAATAATTATTTATCCAAGACCAGATGTAGATAAAAAAATTAATAGACCGATAAAATATAATAACAGATAACTAAAAGACATATTCAGATGACCTAAACCCGATTATATGCCGATAATAAAGATATAATGAATTAAATATGGGCACCCGAGCTATTCTCGGGCGTCGGCGAGTACGCCAGTTTGCGTCGCCTGATCTATCTTCGGGCTTAGGCTTCAAAGTGTTAACACCTTTTGATAACATAAGCAAATCTAGTAATTTGTAATTTCAACAAATAAGTCCTTAATATTCAATTTTTCATTAATAATCAAATGGATACTATTGAAATGAATTAAATCTATTATGTGTTTACTTAATATGGCTCACCTTTCTGCGGGTCAGGTTAAATTCCTTGTGGCACGCAGTGCAGTTGTGTACAGCCTTGTCAGCAGCCCACATCGCGTCCGCCACACTTGCCTGCTCCCGCAGTTCTGATACTTGAAGCTTGCTACTACTTAGCTGGGTGCCAAGTTCCTCCAGTGTGAGCTCCTGCTCTCGACACTGCTCGCTTAACCGATAGTGTTCCTCTTGCAGTGCTATGTATTTCTACATTAACACAATACAACCATTATCAATAGTGTTGTTTTTCCTTCTACAGATAATGTGATGCTGTTGAGGAACGTGAAAACTAAATTTGAAACTTATAAGTTTGTGAGACAACTTTCAATTTCTAGAGGAGAAGTTTAACTCTCAAGACACTGACGATTTCCACTTGAAATACTGGAAATTAAACAGCAATTATCTTAACACTTAGAAAAATAACTGTAACAAATATTTTAAACAAACTTTATTATGTTATTAAAACACAATCCAGGAAAACTTATAAAATCAGAATATATTGTGTTCATTTGATTTTATTACCAAAAACTGATGAATTTAATAGAAAGAATAAAAAATTTGCTAACCATCTGCAAACCTTCAAATTCCAAGGTGTCAACACCATATTTTCATGTTAACAGCTGATCATGCTTGATGCTTACGCTATACACAACACGTTTGTTTATGTTTCTTACATTACCGTGCACATTTTTTGTTCTAGTTTTGCAAGTATGTACTCAGTATTATTACTATTTCAGGTTATAAAACATGTATATTGAAACCAGGCCTAGTTTTAACTTTTCAAATTTCAAGCTGCACGCATATTCTTTTGTATGCTTAGATAGACCTATAAATAAACCTTTTCAACATGTTTTTTGCTCTTTAAAATTTAATCAAATAAGTTTACTGTAAACTGATTATAAGTGTTTTCTTGAAAATCACGACATATAATAACAATTAGAGACTATGCTTTGCATATTTATTTTTACTTATTATTTTGTTTTATTTTCCTACAGCTAGTATGAATTTCAGGTTATGTGCACAAATTTGTAAATGATAACAGTAATTTCTTTCTTTTAGTTATCCATCACTTATTACATAAGTTCTTTATATATATAAAATAAAGATTGTGAAAATACATATATAGCTTTGAAATTCAAATGCTCAAAGCAGCATTTAGTGAAATTACCTGCATCAAACAATCTTTAAGAAATTATGTGTTGGTAATACAACACAGACAAAAAACTAAGATAGTTTCTATGATGGGTATCAACCATCTGGTTTCCACAGGCAAATTGTAAAAGATGATTAATTACAATATTACTACATTTTATGCATTTAATCTTGCCAAAAAAAGTTTGGCCTTTACTACAGTTTAATGGGACCGTTAAATCTATTGAATTCAGTTTCAAAAGCTATAAACTCAGATGATTGTTACCATAAACCTGCAATCAACACACTCTATGACAGTAAGTCTGATTGACTGGACCTATAAATGACACTAGCTGATTGACTGGTTTACTGATACCGATTTGCATCCTAGAATGAATCAAATCAAAGAAATTTAGCAGAACATCAAAATGTCTCCTTAGAGAACATCCATTTTAAACCACTTCAAACTTCATAAAATATCCATTGTTGTAATTTAATGCCATTTGTATATGATAAAATAAAATCACAAAATAAAAATTTTCCCATGTTAAGAATGGCAACAGGGCAATTCGATAACAAATCACCCTTAACAATGTTACTATGATTATATTTATACACCTTGGGCTTCAGCAGCAGGTGTCATTGACTTTCTCCAAAGCTTTTGGTGTAGACCACATCAAAGGACTGTTTACAATACGCACATATGTTCCAAACATGTTGCCCGTACTACAATGATGCATCCTCAATACAACGACTATAGAAACTCTAGTCTCAGTCTTTACCTATCATTGAAGTATAACTGTGTAGCTTTTTAACTGATATTCTTTTAAAAAAATATCGTCTTATTTTACCAGTCGAAGTTAGGGCTAAGTAGCCCTCTCTAACACCTTAATTAGGGACCACCGGCTTTATGTGACTTCCGAAACACGGAAGTGGCACAGTGTAAAAACTGTTAGTGGTCAAATTGGGAATCAAACCCAGACCAACGCGTTGCAAGCCACCGCCTTAGGTCCTTAGTTATAGGACCTATAATTTACATTCCTTCATGCTCAAACGGCCAAGCTTTGGAGTATCAGGTCCAAATGTATCATAGGAAAATGATTAAACCTTACAATATATAGATATTTCTATGTCACAGTTCACACCCGCCGACCCATACACATACAGTGGTATTGACTCACCCGCCGACCCATACACATACAGTGGCATTCTTTATGTTCGCAATAGTTTATGAGTATAGGTTGTTAGTTGCAGTACCGCTCTATAACAACTACTTAAAAGTTTATATAAGTTTTTAAAATTTTGTTTGTTGATGACTACATATTTTTAACATTTTAAAATTTTGACTACATTAACTTTTGACGATCTTTAAACTGAACTACTTTTAACTTTGATACATTCCAAAAACAACCTTTCCAATCAAAATTCACATATTGAGTTATCTAAAATTTATTTTTCTGAATTAATAGTGGTGTGATAACAACTGTTAATCAATGCTGATCTCAAAAGTGAAGTTTATCCCCTACCTCAGCCATCACTTTGAGCTGTGCCACCTCCTGTTGCAAGTTGTTGATCTTGTCTCTGTCTGACACTATCGTAGTCTGCATTGAATGTCTCCACTCCCTCTCAACCTTCAACTCTCCCTCCAGCTCTCCCCGTCTCTCTTCTTGCGCTACAGTCTCCAGTCCAGCTCGTTGCAGCGCCTCCTCAGCCGCACTACGCAGACGGGCCAATTCTGACTGCCTACCATACCCAGCAGCATTAGGGTATGATCAGCGGCTCAGTTAACAAGTAAAATCTTCCAATGCCTCATTATTCCTTTCATTTTGAAACTTGAAAAAAATAAAAGCCCTACTTAGGGTCTCCTTACATTTCATTTTACTCCATTGGAAAATTATTGCCAAGTTTACTACATTTTTAGTTTAAAAATGTTTTTAAAGCAATGCTCAATATCAAAAAGGCCATATAATAAGAGATGTTGGTTATCATCTGTAGTATCTATATTTAAAAGCTGTCAACTAAAGCGGGAAGTCTGTTATTAAGGGGAGTAATCACAGTAGATGATCACTTTATGGCCTGAGTGAATCGATAATCTCGCCTCTATAAAATTCACGATTGTCAATTTGTAAGGGATTTCCAATGCTTCATATGTTCAATAACTATATTAGTTTTCAACAAATATAAAACTTGAATTATCTTCAGGTGGCCTTAATCTACATTCCAATAAGTACTAGATTTAAGAGTAGTCAAGTCATATCAGGTCAAAAAACACTAGCATACTTTATGTAAACAAGATTGACTTATCAAAAAATTTGTCTTGTAATACAGACAAGTGATAAAACAAAAGTTGAAAATGTTGTCAATCAACAGTTCACAAAATTATCAAACTGTATAAAGTTTAATTTATCTAACAGAGTATTTTACCGAGTCGCTAGAAACCACAAACCAAATACACTAAATAACAAAGGTCACAATGAACATCAATTTTGATAGACGGCATAGTTTATAAGTGATTATTTAGTTTTATTTATTTATTTTTGTTATTGCTCTAATCATATGATTTGACCTCTCTTTTATATACAGGGTGTCCCGTAAGTAACCAGCCAAACTTCTGGAGGTCATTCCTTGGGTTAAAACAAACAAAAAATGTCATGTGTACAAATCGTTTATCTCACTCCATTATCCGGCTATCTGTCTGTATGTGTTTTTTACTAAAAACTTAATATCTCAAAGGTTATGTAAGATAAAACCATGAAAATTTGTATGAATGTTGATCTTTACAGTATCCATGTACTATTTAAATTTCATTTTTTTTACAACAATCTTTTTCAAAATGGCGGCCATTTTAAATTTTTAAAGCCAAATATCTTAATAACCTTAAATTTTACTAAAAACTTGTAAGTTACAAAAAAGTTTAAGAATTTATTTCTATAAATAATTATATAAAAAGTTTTAAGATTGAACAACTATTAACTGAGAAATTACAATTTTTATCAAAATTGAAAACTAAAGTTTTCAATTTTATTAATATCAAGCACCTGTGAAAATCATAAACATATATAAACTTTGTCGTGTATAATCTAAACTAGGGGACACTCCTGCACACTACATGTGCCAACCCCGACGCTCGGGCACAAACAGCTCAGCTTCGGCATGTGACTTTTGACTACAAATAATAGTAGATTCACCGTATAAAGTTAAATCATAATATTAAATATATTTACAGTATTTCACTCACACTACTTGCGTTGCACCTATTTATTAGTATAGGGTTACTTAGCCTATTTCAAACGCGTTTATTTCGTTTGTTTTTGTTTAACAGCTGACGATTAAACTCTCAATGCATCAATAGGGCAATGTCAAATATATAAAATAAACATGTTTGTTTATTTACAAAACAGCTGTTACTAATTTACTAAAATCAATTCAATGTTATTCTTATGGAAAAAAGAAAATTTTGAGGGGCTGTTTGTACCCCTTAGGAATGGAATTTCAAAAAATCCTTTCTCAGTGGGTCTCATCGATACTAAAGCTAACTTCTTTTTAAATTTTGTGTAAATCCGTTCGGTTTTTTTTTATATTTCTTGATCAGTCAGTCAGTGAGTGAGAGTTATTTGGCTTTTATATATATACTTCCATTCATATACTTGTTATATAAGTTTAAAACTACCATTCAGTGAGAATGTATCAGATTTACAATAATGATTATTTAAGTGATGCATGTGCATGCTTGCTGTATACGAAAAGACAAACTGATTTAATAAGTAGAAAAGTATATGTGTGGCCACTATGTAAATATACACATTTTTAATACAAATTTAAGGTAAAGAACAAATCAATAATAAGTTTACCACTGGCAATTACAAATTACTGATAAAAACATTCCACGTCCAAGGTGACATTGCCATGAATCAACACACTGAATGTGTTAAGATAATAATTAGAATCTACAGTTTCCGGTGACAACCGCGTCAAGGTACTATCTACAATATTTACAAGATGACCAGACGTTTCGCCCATACTGTGATGTGGCATCCTCAGTGGTTTCTCTGAGACCAGTCATCACAGTATGGGCGAAACGTCTGGTCATCTTGTAAATATTGTAGATAGTACCTTGACGCGGTTGTCACCGGAAACTGTAGATTCTAATTATGACACCGGCCGCTTAAGCCTAAGTTCTAATGTTAAGATAATATATATAATCTGACAGTTTTATACTTGTTTATACGTGGTGTAGCTCTTGAATACTCAAAGACTTGAAAGCTCCAAAAAATTATAAACAAAAAACAACTTTCAAAACGAAAGTAATTCTTTTTAATTCCAAAATGATATATTGATTGTTATTATATTTCTTCTTTCTCTTTCAAATGGCAATTCGTTTTCTTTGTTATCAGCAATAATTTCTTAAGCATATGCTTTGATCATTTTATTTACCACCTCCAATCAATGTGTATGAAATAGGTTATGTGATTAAAGACCAAAACAACACGTTTAGTTTCTAAGCCATTTGAAAATATCTATTAACTATAGATTCAAGCTGAATAGTGGTTATATATATATATTTGAGCATGCTTCGAACTACAATCTTACATGGCCATATTTAAGAGTGAAGATATACAGGGTGTTTGAAAAGTGTGGGGTAAAACTTCTGGAAATGATTAAATAGGTAAAAATAAACAAAAAAGTTCCCATGAAGATGTGTCTTACCTCGCTTAGTTTGGCGTCTGTCTATATGTGTGTTTTAAAAAATACCTTATCTCCTAAACGGTATTAGCTATAGTTTTGAAACTTGACCCGAATATTTAACTTCACACCACCACTAATATACTCTAAAAATATAAAATAATATTTTTACCAGTTTCAAAATGGCGGCCGTTTAAATATTTTAATGCTAAATTTCATCAAAACCAAATAAAAAAAAAATTTGTTACAATGCCTAATACTTAGCTTAAAAAGAGGCAAATCGTTTGGACCTCATTTGTTACAATTGGACAGTAAGTAACTGAGAAAATTTAATTTTTCTGATTGTGTGCAAAATGTTTTTGAAACGTGTACTTGTGGCTATTGACATAAACAAAACCACCAGTAAAAATTA
>JAQJVL010008803.1:0-18358 GCA_035578905.1 Stictocephala bisonia
ACCTATTACTAAAAAACCTGTTAATGTATCACATTTATATTTAATAAGTTGTTAACAGGAGTGTTTTCTATAAATTTCTGAATCATTTTAAGTTTTTAAGGAAACAAGTTCTCGTCAATTTTCTGAAACAACGCTTTCTTGTTTTCCATAAATCATACAATTATTTACTTGGTGACCTTGTAATCCTTATGAAATGTATAGTTTGGATACATAACTTTCATATGTGTAAGTAAATGCAGTGGTTTTAAAGTGATTTATATCCATTCAAATTGACCAATTTAAACTTAAAACGTGTTTAAAACACGCGTCTTTGGAGTGTGAATCTGTAATGTGGTGAACCATGGACAGTAGAAAAGACAGAGAAGAAGATATTAATGCCTTTCAATGCTTGGTGCTGGGAATGATTTTGAAAATCTGTTGGATATATCATATAACAAATGAAGGGGTATTCCGAAGAGGAGAAAAAGTATGTTAATGAAGAACTTTAAAAAATTTAAATATATAGGACATGTCCCTTGTCATGTGAACTATTGAACTATTGAAGGGATAATCTAAAATATAAACAAGAAAGGAAGAGCACCACTTGCATACATTACACTGATAACATCATATTGCGTTACTGTGCCTGGTCTGTTACAAAGATCCTGCTTCTCATCCTTTTATCATAGATGAAGAAAGGACATATCTTGCAGATATATTCGGGTGATAAAATGTATTACAAATTTCAAGTTGATACCATAGATGATTCTTTTATTTTAGCATCTTCGCCATTGTAGATATTCATCATCGGAAACACATGTCAAGTCATTACATTTACAAATTGTATCTTAATAATAATAGTAGTCTGGATGGGCTATAATAATTTTCTATTATTTTGCTGTCTGCTTCCAAATATTACAATATTTGTATATATTATGTACTCTAAACTATAATATTACTACTACATCTGAAAATTATTTGAAATATCAGCTAAACTAAACAATGGGACTAGTTCATCACCTTGGCTATGTAGGTACTTCCTGTTTTAGTGGAGAATAGTGAACGTTTGATTTAGTCACACAGAAATTGTCACAGTAGTTGTATTGAAGCTGTAGAGCTAACTGGGGCCTCTACACTCTGATTAGATACTGTACTTACCCAAGTACATGATTGATGTTATGCTTTTTAATATTGCTCAGGCTGTTTTGGTCTCAGCTATTCCGTACATCACCGTGTGTGTGTGTGTGTGCTCTTTGGCTGTTGGAGTATAGGCAGAATGGATGTTCACTAAAAATCACTCCTTTGTGGTAATTACATGGCTCAATCTGAGCTAAAGGACAAGGTATGGGTGTGATACTGGCCTCTTAAGCATGCTGTGTTAAGGTTCTTGTTACCATCCATGATTCTATTCACCATTGGCATCTGTCTGGTGAGTTTCTGTTATGCGAATCTACGAGTTAACACTCTCTACCTAGTTTCCCTTGAGTCCCAGGGCGTCTGGCTCCATAGGATGATAACGGGCTCAGCTGCTCGACGCCAAGAATAACCCACGTTGAACCGATAAGTCTAGGCTAAGTTAGATAAGTATATAGAAATTTCACTTTTCTGTCTTATGTTTCAATAAAATTTTGTTCTGAACACCATAAAACATGGCATATGTTATTAAACAGGGTTAGATTCATGGCGTATGAGACTTAAATTTTAGATTACATGAGGAAATTAATTGGCAGGTTACAATAAGTATTTCAAGCCACTTTGCATCTATAGAAATTTTCTATCCATTGGGCTACAGCGTCCACCACAATATTTTTAATTGGAGAGGATTGCGGAGAACAGAGAAAATGGCTAGTTGCTACAAACCAGCTTCAAGGCGCTGACATGAGACTACAAAATATAAGACAAACAAACTTATAAGTTTCTAACATTATGTAGATTGTATTAATAAAAATAGGTTCACATGGTCTCTTAGAAAGAGAATCTGATGCATCCATCCATTTTAATCATAAAATACAAACGAGCGTACAATAAGATAACGATTTTGACAATTGATTTTCTTCTTGTGTACGGCTAAAATATAGCATGGTTACTTGACGAAACTTTGCTTCCCTGCGTTATTGCACCATAGTGTATGCAATAATACGTGGTTGAGGCATAGACCTTCTATTATACATAATAGAATGTATAATTAGGTATAATAGAAGGTCTATGGTTGACGATTTACAGGGTTTTCAGCATTGCGAGAATTTGAAGGTCTCTGACGGGTAATATTGTAATATTTGAAGGTATCTGATGGTTGACAGTCTGTAACTGCATATTCTGTCCAGCGATGCCAACATAGGGAGAATTTCCCTAGGTTTAAGGAATTCTTGAAGATCCTAGGGAAACAGGGGGAAAGCACTAATATTTAGGGAAATATAGGTAGTCTTGCAAATAAATATTGAATATATATTTAAGATAAATATAAAATATATCGACGTGTGATATAAAACCTAAATATTTGGATTCTTCATACTACAAAAGACTTGGGGTAATTTCATATTACATGCGGGTAATTTACCTGTATGTAGGACAGACAGTGATGATACAATGGAAATATTTATGGTTTGCTTAGCGTTTACATTAAAAATCTAGATCTGGTTATCAGTATCAAGTCATGTTAATCTCGTCGTAACAATCATTCCTAACAATTGTGATAATGGTGGAAAAGCATAATTTCCCATACGCCATTTTGTTTCACTAAATTGTTCATGTTAAAATCATAATAAGCGATTTAAAAAACACCCTGGTTACTAATTTTCATTAAAATATGTAATGTATTTTTTAGATTTATTAAAATTATTTACTGCTTTTGTTTACTATGTAATTGAATCGTTTCCTGACTTTACAATCATGGGCGGAGTTAGACCTTGTATGTTGGGGGCCACAAGTAACAAGTTTACCATGCATTAAATTTCCTGTATCCTACTTTTTCCGGGGGGTCTGGGGGACATTTTTAAAAATTGCAGCATTTTTTACATGACATTTAGGTACCTTTTTTGAATGAAAAATACTTAAACTCAGAACTTGAAATTGATGTTTATTTTTATCAAACATAAACAAAACATTGGTTGTATAGCAATATAAACCAGGTATATACATTTTCACTTTCTACAAGAGAACGGTCTCACATTGTCAAGCAATGTAACCCTTATATTAACACATTAACACTACAATGTTAGCACTCCTTTATTAATAATTAAATAAGAGGCAAATTTCTATTACCTTTTTTTGCATATTTATCCGTTAGTTTATCAAAGTTGAGGCTTTTTACTAAATCAGATTCTGAATAAATGAAAGCCAAATTGGAGAAACGTTCTTGGCCCATGGATGACCTAAGCCATTGGTTAATTCTTTTCATTGTCGAGAACGATCGTTCACAAGTAGCACTATTAGATGGAAGGGTAAGACAAATCTTAAAAAGCAGTTTGAAATTGGGATAAATATCATCTTGAATTGAAACCAGTTCTTTTAATATTTTAACCAACTCTTTAAGCGGTATTCTTTCGGTTTGATACCATCTGACTTTCGGTTTGATACTACTGTACATGTATGGGTGGTCGGGATTGTCAATATCACTGTACCTGTATGGGTGGGTAAGTGGGTCAATACCACTGTACGTGTATGGGTGGGCGGGTGGATCAATACCACTGCACGTGTATGGGTAGGCGGATAGGTCAAAATCACTGTACCTGTATGGGTGGGTCAATACCACTGTACGTGTATGGGTGGGTCGATCAATACCACTGTACGGGTATGGGTGGGCCAATACTACTGTACGCGTATGGGTGGGCCAATACCACTGTACGTGTATGGGTGGACGGGTGGGCCAATACCACTATACCTGAATGGTGGGTAGGTGGGTCCAATATCACTGTACATATATGCGTGGGTGGGTCAGTAACACTGTACCTGTATGGTGGGTAGGTGGGTCCAATACCACTGTACATGTATTTTCTGGGAATAAAATGTAGTTCGTGAATCCTTGAAAACTCCTTTACTTCATTCCACTTTTTCTCCCAGGCGTTTTCATTTCTTTTTGACTCGAGCTTCATAATAGTAATTGCTCCTGCTGCTTTTGCACATCTTGCTACGCAAGAATCCTCCTTCTGAAGCGATTTGCTGAGGATATTTATATCAGTTAAACACTCCAATAAAAATATTAAACATACTACAAAGTCCATCCGTAGATGAAGTCAGTAATCCTTTGGCCTGAGGAGACTTCGAATTCCTTAGATCATTAGCAATCTTTTTGGGGACGGCACGAATTGCATCAAAATTTCTGTTAAAAGATTGGACAGCAGTAGCCTTATTTGACCACCTAGCGTCACTTAATTTGTGGATCTCATGTAGGCCTAGGACTTTGATCTGTAGCTCCTCTTGCAGTATTTTGTATTCCGCATGCATATCAGGGTTAGAAAAAAACTCATATAGTGACTGCATCACATTAAATAAGAAACAACAGTAGTTAGTGCTTTCACAAGAGTTTACAAGAACCAAATTAACCTTATGTGCTAAACAGTGCATATACATGGCGAGAGAATGGGTATCCCTGATGATTTTCTGTAGCCCATTCTTTACTCCGGACATTACACTCGCGGCATCATGTGATTGACCTATTAAAGTAGCATTTATACCTACTTCCTTTAGGTAGTTCAAAATAATGTTTGCTATAAGGACTCAGCACTACGATTTAGAGAAACATCCTTCATTGTTAGCAATCTTTCTTTCATTTCTGATTCAAACAAATATCTTATACAAATATATAATTGTTGAACTCTGTGTGACTTTGCTTCATCGACCATTAAGACATAAAATCCAGATTCGTTTATTTCATTCACTATTGTACTTAAAACATCTTCAGTAACAATTTCGAAAATTTCGTTTTGAAAGTCATTACTTGTTAAATTTAAATATCGTTCATATTTTCCTTTGAATTTAGCATCATATTTTGAGTATAATTCACATAACTCTAAATAATGTCCCTTGTTGCCTGACGTTTCTTTTTCATTGTGTCCACGAAAAGGCATTCCTTGTTTGGCCAAAAATGTCCAAAATTTGCATAAAATATTCACGATTTTCAGAAATAACCTCTTTATGAGATGATGATATTTTCGAAGCAATTGTATCCTTTGGCTTTCTATAGTTATGCCACTTGGCCATGGAAAATAAGTGACTTTCACTGGACGCATGCTTTTCTAATTTTTCCCCTATCTTCTTCCAGTTACTTATGCCTTTTTCAGTTACAGATACTTCTTTAGTGTTAGAAGAAAATATCCTGCAAGCGTAACAGAATACAGCATCTTTCTTTATACTGTACTCTAGCCATTCAAATTTCTTAAAATAAAATGGTGTAAATGCTCGTTTTGAATTTTTAATGTCTGAAAGTGGACATGTAGTCGGAATTGGGTGCGATGGACCCGTCTCTATATTACCAAGGTCCAATTTTTTTGAGTAGGCTCCTTCATCATAAGAAGAAGAAACTGAATCAGTTTGTTTACTTACGTCATGGCAAGACTTTGAACAGCTTGGGGAAGCTTTTATTAAACACTCAGATTCCGCTTCTTCATCGGTCTTAGACACAGTCACTGGTTCTTTTATTTAAAAAAAGTTCTAATGTCTGTTGTTTTTTCCTCATTTTGTTTAAACTGTGGATTCCATAGATAAGCAAAACAGAAAAATGATAATACTGTAATTAAATAATATAGAAACACCACTCATCTCATCTTAAATAACAGAAACAAAAACACTTATTTTAATACATGAAGCACGAAAGCGGGAACACTATCTGACAACTGCTGACTGGCTGGGCTGGGCAGACCGCCGGCCGCGCTAAACACGACTCGATTCAGTCAGCCGCACCAATTTGTAGATGGTAGGTAGTCGAAGTCAACCCGTAATTGTATTGTATAAGTGGGATGCTAATACTCGCACTGATCTTCATTTTGGATAAGTGGCATTCTAATTTATTGTTATTAGTTTAAACAGAGTCAACATGCATTTAAGTTCATTGTTCATTTAGTAACTTTTATATAAAATTATATTCCTTATAAATGAAAATTATAATTCACACGAAGGTTGGGGGGAGCATTGCCCCCCATGCCTCCCCATAACTCCGCCCATGTTTACAATTAGTGTATTTCTGGCGTTGAAGCTTCCTTAACAAGTTGCAACAGATTTCAAATAGATTTATCTACTTGCTATTTAATCGGAACTTTATCACAATTTATTACCTGGTTTAATGTACTAATATAGGACTTGTATTCTGTATTCTATTATCATAGACCTTCTATTATACCAGACAGTCCCATCATACGGGCGATATGGTCGTAGTTCTGGTTCAACGTGTCGGCTAGTTGTTCGAGACCTCGCCAGACTGCGCTGGCTCTCTCCCCCCTCAACCCATTACCCACCCTCCTAAGGAAAGACGTCAGGCACTACGTCACGTACTACGTCACGTTACGTCAGCTCTTGTTGGTTATCATGAGAGACTGGCCATGTCCCGGCCCAAGGCTGCCTGCCCGGCCAAAAGCTTTATGCATTTTTAATCGTTTTCTGCCATCGCTATTTATTGATACCAAACACTGAGGCAATAATTTTAATACCTAAATTCAATCACACTCCTAGTTTGCGAATTAAATAAAACTGTTGTAATATGAGATATTATCAGATCAATCCAAGACAATTATGTCTTATTTTTAGATAGGTACCTATCATGCATATTGTAAATAATAAATATATAAAAACCAATTTTAAGACATTTGACATTTAGGTGTATTTATATGTAACCTTTGGTATTAATTATAAGTATATAATGATTAACAACTAGGCATATATTTAGCATTAAAAAAATAATATTATAACAGTTATAACTGTTTAGTATATATAACAAAAAAGTTTAAATGGTAATGATAGTATTGTTTCAATTACAATAATTAGTTAATACGTTGTGTTTTCTTTTTTTTCAATCAGTAGGAATGTTATTTGGGATTTTGCCAGTGTTGAATGCTATCCTAACTTGTTTTTCATAATATTATAAATATTGCATTTGTCTAAACAATTGGTTTGGGAAATTAGTATTATTTTTGAACTTATTACTGTAATATTTTTATGAAAGTGTTATTTTTTTACATTATATACCATTAATTATAGTACATATCTCATTTATTGTATTGTATTAAGTATGTTGTTGCTGTGATGAAATGTTAAAGATGAAACATTACAGTACATGATTAATTGTGATGGTTTAATTTAAACGTAAGATGCAGTTTATTTCATAACTCAAAGATGTTTAAAGTGGTTTGTTGTTAACTATAGTTTTATATGTCAATTTGTTTAGTTATTTTATTTGTTCTTCTTTTTTTTTGTCTTTCCAATTTTATGCAGGTTTGGTTAAATGTAAATATATATTATCTTATACAGTAGTTGTTATTCAATTTTCTGAAAGTTGTAAAATTTCATTTAATAATACTTGGTACCAAGGTATAGACTTTCGTTCTAAAATTACATATGGTATTAATATTATATATCACCAATTTAACAAACCAAATCACATATCACTAAATTCATAAAAAACTATTTATAATTTCCACCAACGATAAATACATTTTCAAACTTTTTCTTAAATTGCAAATTTATTTTTTAGGTTCCACTTTGATAAATGTTGTACCAAATGTTACAATGTTAAGATTATTTTTTGTAGGTGTTACTTATTTCCCTAATAAATATAAATGTCATGTGAATTATTTTGGTAGTAAATTTTAATTGTTATATTATACCAATGTTATTATACTTCTAAGAACCAGTATTCATTTATTCCATGTGCTTTTTTAACGCGTTATTACTGTTCCTTATAATACAAAAATTAATAAGGCTATTAGAAAGACTTTTCAACACAGTAAATATACACTCAGTTATAAAACAAAGAACAATACTTTTACTTTAAATAGTTTTTTGGTATAATACGTGTTGGTACATATACAGTACAAGTAAACGTTACACAACACAAATTCACCACAATATAAGCACAAAATGCACAAATATACTACAATACAAGTACAAAATGCACAAATATTGTGGTGATCGATCACCACAATATTTGTACATTTTGAACTTGTATTGTAGTATATTTGTGCATTTTGTGTTTATATTGTGGTGAATTTGTGTTGTGTGACGTTTTACTTTAATTAACAAACTATCTAACAAAGAAAATAATAACAAATATGAAAAATGTGGAATATATAAAATACAATGCTCGAAATGCAATTCTTTTTACATAGGACAAACCGGAAGAACATTTAATTTATGTTACAAAGAACACATACAAGTCATAAGAAACAACAACTCAACATCAATTAAATTCAACTTTGCTGAACATATTCTCCAGTCAAATCACAATTACCAAAATATCAATGAAAATGTTACAACTTTAGAACATGAGAAGAAAGGAGAAAAAAATTAATTCCAAAGAAAATTTACAATTATAATGAATCACAGAACATGTAAATACACAAATTAACATGAAAAATCCTATATATGAAAAAAAATAAGACAAATAAAAAAACATAAGAATCAAAAGATATATAATCAATGTAAGTTTACATAATCAATTATTCAACTTACCCACACACTAAATTAATCATATGTTATCTTCATCTGTTTTATTTTTATAATTGTTCATTTCTTATAGGTTATATTATTTACACTCTGAAGATGGCCCAAGGGCCGAAACCGGTCATGTATTATTATAAAAAATGAATAAAGAGTACTTAATTATAGTTATTATTCAATTTAATAGCTCAGTCTTAAATTATTACAGTTATCATGCTATTTTTAAATAAAAAACAAGAGTTCTTTTCTCTGAAAATGTTCTATTTTTATTTCTCTTGGCCAAATTTTTATAATAATAATAATAGATTAAAGTCAAATATCAAAGTCAAATATTTTTATTTCCGTCCATAGTGAAATGTGAGATTACAAATGATGGCTTAAACTAAGGAATACAGTAAAACTATTTTACTTGTACGGGATTGCAGTACAATTTCATAAATGAATTGGTGAGTTTAAAAAGGGACACATTCCAAAAAATGGCAAAATTAGTTAAGATAGCCAAAATGTTCTTTAAACCAAGCTACATCGAGTGAGTGGAAGAAGGTACATATTCCTTTACTCTTAGTTACAGATTTTGATGTTATGAAAATCGACTGAGTACAAAAAGGAACACATTCCAGTAATGTGTCCCTTTTTAAACTCAGCTGGGCGTTAGTACCGAACAGGCTCGGTGCAGCGCTAGCTGTCATCAGTGGCAGTAACATTCTAATGTTTCTATGCTTGTTATGATTATGAAGTAGTTTGAGGTTATAAAGGTTATGTGTTAAGTGTTTTACTATCTGTGAGCAGTTTCTGTTGTATTTTATAATGTCAGAAAGTGAAAATGAAGAGCCGCGGACTAAGAAGAGACAATTAAACAAAGATGAACACGTTTTCAATAAAGAAAAACTTGCTAGACGTCGAGGTGAAGAATTTGTTACTTCAAAAGGATTACTTGTATCTGCAAAAGTCACTGGACCCAACTGTGAGTGTCGAAATAAATGCATGAATAGCTTTAGTGATGATGATAAGAAAAATATAATTGAAGCTTTATATGACGGGAAGCCTAAAAATGAGTTTGATACTTTTTTGATAGGCCTAATAGAGAGACATGAAGTTGCGAGACATAGGGCATCAACTGAACAGTCAAAAAAATAGATTCTTCATTCACATATTATGCCATGAAAGGTTCTGTAAGGACAAAAGTATGTCGAAAAGCTTATATTAGCTTACATGCATTGTCTCACAAAAGGGTCATTAGGCTTACCCAGATTTTGGTCAGTGGTAAATCACCTCTTGATAAGAGAGGTAGACACGATAATCGTGGCAATGCTATTCCGCTTGAAACTAACATAAAAATTAGAGAGCACATTGAATCTTTCCCTAAACATATTGCACACTATACATCTGCACCTGTCACCTACCTAGCTGCAGATCTGAATGTAAAAAAAATGCATGAACTATTTATAGGGATACATCCTAATTTAAAAGGGTTAGTCAAGTACGAGTACTATTTAAATTACTACAAAACAAACTACAACTTTAGATTTGGTAGGCCGCAAGTCGATGTCTGCAGTACTTGCGAAGACTTGGTAACTAAAATGAAATCCACAACATTGAATGACACTGCAAAGCGTGTAGCATCAGCCGAGTTTATAGTACATAAAAGGCGAGCAAAAAAGTTTTATACTAAGCTCAAAGAAATTAAGGAACTATCCAAAATAAGACCTGAAGTTCAAGGAATAGCTTTTGATTTTATGCAAAATTTACCTATACCTTTTTTACCCGTCCAAGAGATGTTCTATCTCAGAAAGCTTTGGTTTTATGTATTCAACATTTATGACTTCAAAAATGACAAGGCTTATTTCTATGTGTATCCAGAAGGAAATGCAAGTAGAGGACCCAATGAAGTTTGCTCAATGGTATTGGATTTTCTTACAAATAACATACCAGCTGAAGTTCAGGAGCTTCATGTATTCAGTGATGCCTGCGGAGGCCAAAACCGCAATCACCCACTGTGTAGGCTTTTATCAGCTTTAACCATGAAGAATAAGTTCAAGGTCATTAATCACTATTATCCCGTAAGAGGGCACAGTTTTATGCCCTGTGACCGAACCTTTGGCACAGTTAAGCGTGAAATCCGACGCTATGACCGAGTGTATTCACCTGAACAATACATATCATTGATTGTAAGTTCAAAAAAAAACACATCCAAAATTTGAAATAAAATCAGTAGAATGTGACGACATTTTGAACTTTAAGGGCTGGTGGTCAAACCACTTTGTAAAAATGCCAAAAAGTATTGAAGACAGGAAAACATACTTTAAAATCAGCACTTATCGGCAATTTACTTTCAAAAATGTTCTTCCAGGATATGAAGAGACATCAGCTTTTATTGACAGTGCCGTAAAATCAACATTCAAGTTGAAAAAAAGCAACTGCGTAGAACTTCCTGAAACAAAAGCTTATCCTGAAGGGAGAGTTCCAATAAAAAAAGAAAAACTCAATGATCTAAAAAAAATAACACACTATATACCAGATGAACACCGAGCCTTTTATGAGGAGCGACTTCAGTGGCCAACAACATGTGCACAAGAGGATGACGATGACTAACTTTTTTACATGGGAAAATTCCATAAAAATGTATTTTTGATTAATAATTTAATGATTTTCTTTTATGACAACAAGAGTGTATTGAGTTTCAGATTTTCCTGTGTCAAGTCAATAAATAATTTCATGTCAAATTTTTGTATTTTCTATGTAGTAATCATCATCCATTTCATTAAAAATAATTATTTTTAGTTTAAAGTGATACTTTATAACAAAATATTTTGTTATTGAACCTTTTTGTAATTTTATTTCAGTTTTAGTTTTGTTGAGTTTAAAAAGGTACACATTCCAGAGTCATATTCTATTTATATAAGTTATAATTTGTAACCAAATATTTTTTTAATATGTGGTCTGAATGTTACACATCTAAGGCTACAACTCCCCAATACAACGTTTTTTTGTATCACTATTAGTGTAGCTAGAAAACAGTTTTTTTTAGTTTGCCGAAAACTACATTTTTGGAATGTGTCCCTTTTTAAACTCACCAATTCAAATGGTATAATAAAGAATACTAATTAACAAGAAACTACTACAACCAAGTAATAATCTTTAAATTAATATTACTGCTATTTGGTCAAAATATAATTCATAAATTAATATCCATACTACAATTGTTATTGAATTAAACAAATTAAACACTATATATATATATATATATATATATATATATATATATATATATATATATATATATATATATAATGTTGCATTCCAGGAGCGTAAGAAAAAAAACTAAATTATATGGAAATAAGCCTACATAGGCAAGGCCCGTGCGTAGGCTTAAGCTACTTATCAAGACATTCGATTATATATATATATATATTTTTTTTTTTTTTTTTTTGCGGATGGTCAATGAAAATAATGAGTGGTGTTTGATATGATAGACTGGAGTAGGAACAAGTTGATTGGTGATATAAGGAACAGTGGCGACGGCTGGCAGAAAGAGAAACCTATTGTACATGAGAAAAACAACTTTGCTGATATGAGCACAAGCTAAGGCAGAGGAGGGGAGGACAGGTCGGCGAGCAGTGTGGGTGACTGTGCAGAGGCATGGTACGGTGGGTCGGTGAATGTCTGTGTTCTGGTGTCCGTTCTGTCAATTCTTGTCTGTAGTCAAGTCATACATGTATGTCTGCGTGTCTGTCTGTGTGTGTATGTCAGTACTCCGCTGCAAGAAGCGACTCGACTCCCGACACACTGAGCCCCAGCAGCCACTGAGAAACTTTACATTTAAAACTAGATAAGGACGTACATTTGAAGACATCTAATACGTTTGCCTCCCTACACAAATTTCTGAACAAAATATTACAATTATAAAACGAGTTAGTTGATAGATGCGTTTTGCGTAGTTGAATAGAAGAAATGCCAACGTGACGTGCATATCTAGTATTGTACAAGTGAGAAATTGGTTTGAAGATGGTGCTTGAATGTTTGAAAATAAATATCAGAAGGGTTTTAACGTAAATGTGGCGTATACTTAAGATTCGTGTGTCTTGAAACAGAGCATCAGTAGGATATCGTCTCTCTTTGTTAAATCCTACTTTCAAAATGGACTTTTGGATAACACTCAATGAATTCAACTGATTATTAAAAGAACCTCCCCAAGCTATAATACCAAAGGAGAGTAAAGATTGAACGTACGCAAAGTAAGCTAATTTGATTTCTTTCTCATAAAGTATATCGCGTAGATTTTTAAAAGAAAAAATGTATTTGCACAGCTTCTTTTTCAGGTAGTCAATATGCTTGGACCAATTTAATCGACTGTCAAAGATAACTCCGAGATACTTACAGAACTGAACTTTCTCAATGGTCGCCCAAGCGCAGTTAAGATTTAAGTAACTATTACAGGTGTGAATCACTAAATCATTTAGATTAAAGTCTGAATTAGTTCTTAACGACAGTGGCTCCGAGATATCATTGTCCAACAGCGTGTTTATATTTATATCTCCAATAGTAGTATTATTATAAGTATTTGTATTGTCTTAGTAATATTTACTAAACGATTTTCGATTTATTTTCGTATCGTACCGGACACCCGATCGGAATAGATTGTCAGTGGAGAGGGTTTGAGCACAGAATAATTCTGTGGTCTGAGCATAAAGGTTTACAGTGACATGTCATGTACTGAATTGTTGAAGCCATTAAAAACAATGGTTCTTTACTAAAAAAAAGTAATCTCTACAGAAAAATATGACTGGTTTCAGCATTCAGCCATTGCAACTATACGCATGGCAACCCTACATAGCTCACGCGATTGTTACTCTGCTTTTCGGCGCTCGCTAATTAAGACTGTGTTATTAAAACTGCCCACATATAAACGTGTTCTTAATTTATAATGCTGTTTTTCCAGATTACGTGGAAGTTCGAATGAAAGTCGTACATAGCGTAGAACTAAAGATACTATATCCAACGTATTTTAATATTTTATTTAGTTTTAAAAAGAGCGGCGATTGTGTGCAGTTTGCGTGAAGGATTGTCATTTTTCTGAACTTTAACAGAAGGAATGTAACTACATTTTTTTTATTATTGTTATGTAATTTTATAAATTTGTGTTCGGGGGGGGGACTATATAACTTCCAAAAGTTTCATAACGATAGGATGAATGAAACTCTATGTAGTAATAGAGGAAAATAGACATACACGTACACTCGTTTTTATACACACAGATCAAACTAAACTTCTTCTGAACACAAACTTAATTCTAACATTATGAAATATCTACATGATATTTCATAATTTTACTACTAATATCATTGTTCATTCATACTAATCTCATGAATATTATAAACATCGCCTTAGCCTTAGTTAAATTATTATAAATATATTATTTACGTTTGAACATTTGTTACTTTTAGATTAATTTAGAAATATCTTCTTGCTGCTCAGCTCTACTATGTAATAATGAACATATTTGAATTAACAGTCTCTACGTTTAGTCATAATGATATAGTCTATAGTAGTACGAACGCTATAATTATTTATATTAGACTCGAATCATTAGACGGGTAAACAGCTATTCTATTAGTAATAGCTGTTTACCCGTGTCTTGCTACGGGATTAACATATAAACAGTAATTTTTTAGTTTATTAATGGTAGTTTCGAGTGCCAACCTGTCCCTCCCTTTTATAAGATAAAAGTAACTGATAAATTATTAAAATGTAGTAAAAAGAGATTCAAGATATTATAACTTTTGATAACAATAATCATACCTAATTACTTATAGAAAAGGTAAATTAATACAAGAGTAATTTTTTGAAATTTGGACGGAAGGTATAATCATGTCGTCCCCAGAAAAATTCTAAGATTTTACATTTCCAATAAATAGGGTTTAATTTTAGCGATTGAAAATATAAATTTTGCATAATAAAAACATAGGTGACTCGGCCGTACAAAACACGATATCGTTCTTACATTCTTACTTAATAATGAAATACCGACACAACGTTGTGCGTATTTTAGGGCGAATATGAATGATGATATGTGTGTAGGATGAGTGTAGTCTGGTTACTAACTGAGTTCAACTATTCCTCAGAATGACAATTTATTAATAGCCCAACAGACAGGGCAACTAAGGGACCTACAGCTTTATGTACACTCCGAACCACGTAGTGTTGGTCTGATATACAGGTAACTGATAAGTCTGACACTCATTTCTCTCCCCTACACAAAATTCGAACTCTAATTACCATCCAACATGGACATCACAGACTTCTATTGTAATGTCCACGTCGATGGTAACCGTTAAGCGGGGACCGTGTCGGTATTAAGAGGACCGAGCATGGAACCTATCGCCTACAATCTCCTAAACACTTTTTCTCCAAGTAGCTGGGTTACAGATCTGCGCCATCAGATTCCAACGCTCGTTGAAGCAAGAAAACTGAATTTAAGGTACACATGTGGCATATATTTTTGTACAGGAAGAAACAAGTATTATAATGGTAAATGTTTATTATAACGTGGTTGTTACAGATATTTTATATAAGCGTCAAAATGAAAACCTCATTTTAATTCATTAAAAACCCGCGACATGAAATTTTCAAGAAGCGAGGAATTTTTTTATTTCTTGATCAGGTAAGTTTGACCAGCGTAAAAAAGTTTTGTAAATAACCAAAGTAATTAATAAATCTACCAGAAATGTTTTAAGAATTTTAGTTTTTTTACAATGGGGCTTAAAAGTGAAAAATTAGCATTTCAGTGTCCAGAATAAACACTTATTTTTAATTATCAGGCTGGACGAAATAGTATTCTGAAAGAATAGTTTTATAGAGCATACAATTCTCTATAACTTTTAAATTTAAAGTTGGTTTCTATATATATTATAGTTCTTGTTTAATTGCTGGTTTTGTATTTTTAAAAAGTAATTAATTTTGTGAAATAATTTAATAATTAAGTCATGAAACATGGTGGTCGTCAGTGTTATCCATACAAATATAAAAAGGATGTCAAAATTCTCTGAGGTACTGAACTGAGTGCCCCAGTGTATATTGCAAGATTAACACCTTCAACGCTAATTGAAATGGAGACACAGTTGAAGAATCTGTTTGAATGTTTGGGCTTCGCTCGCTTTATTTCCGTTCCCACGCTACGCAGGTATTTGCCTCCTGGAGACATGAGGGGGGGGGGGGAATGACATCATCAAATTACGTCACGTCTTATTTCCGAGATTGCCAGTAGTAGTCGCATGAATCAGGGGGTATAAAATTGTTTGTAGTGGTTCCTACTAGGTTTGCTCTGCCTCCGCTCCGATTTTTTACTGTCTTCAATTTTCTGGCTGGGATGGGACTGTCTGGTATAATAGAAGGTCTATGCTATTATGTCCTCGCTAGGTATTTATGCAAGATTTATGTGTCTTGGGAATTTTTTTAGTAATCTAGGGAAATTAAGATTGACACCAAGTTTGATTGGCAACGTTGATTCTGTCAATCACTGCCCACACTAAGGAATATGAAAACAAATCTAAATTTTTCTTATCATACTTTATCAACATCTTTCTTTATCAATACTTTATTTTTAGTTTGCCCACGCATCATTTGTTTATGTGTTGCTTAGAAGAGTGATTAAGAATTTATGAATTTGTTTTTACAGTCATAGGCATCTATATTTTATTATATAAAACATATTGATAAATGGCAGTTCATACAAAAGCTTTAATTAATTATTTTACTGCTCAGTATTTCAATAAATGTGTATTGAAATGTTATACTCCTAACAAAGGGCTAAGTACTTCTTCGCAGTTGTTATGTCATACAAATACAGGTATGTGTAAAGGGAAACCAGCTTACTAAACTAGGTAACTAAGCATTTTACAGAGGCTTTATGAAAATATTCCTTCTTAAATCCATGGGATTGAAAATGAGTTACTCAATAGAGGATGTTTTTTTTAACTGAGGAAAACCTTGTTTATTTTACAGTACTTTTTTCTTAATTCAACATTTTTAAACATTGTTATTTTTAATTACTTTAGAGTACAGTAATTATTTAGATTTTTTTTAATTTTATAGAACAGGGAGGGACCTTGTCCATTAGTTGCTGAAAATTTCATTTTCATATTAGATACATAGGCGAATCATATTCTTCTAAGAAAGAAGAATATGATTAGTTTTTTTTTTCAGCGGAGAAGCCAAAATAATTAAGAAAATGAGGAAAAAATAAAATTTATTTTTTTCTTTAAATATAGTGGAGGCAGTGTGGGCACTCAAACTGTGCGGAATTTTGTTTTTGATTACGAATTGACAAGGTCTTTACAATGGAAGGATTACTATGTATGATATTCTTACATATAGAGACGCCGACACAACGTTGTGCGTATTTTAAGGCGAATATGAATGGTTTTATGAGTGTGGATGAGTGTAGTCTGATTACTAACTGAGTTCAACTGTTCCTCAGAAAGGGCAATTTATTAATAGCCCAACAGCCAGGGCCAACTAAGGGACCTACAAGCTTTACATGGAAAACCGAAAACCCCCGGGGGCGGGGTTGATTTTTAGCTTAATTTTACAAGCTGATACTCAGTTATCTCCCCCACAACATCCGCACAAAAGATTACCACCCAACATGGGCGCCCCCAAGACTTCTCTTTGTAGTTTTCCACCGATAGCCCAAACCCCCAAAGGACCCATGTCGGGATTAAGAGGAACCGAAACATAAACCTATGCCTACAATCTCCCAAACACTTTGTCCCCAAAGTAGGGTGGGTTCGCACGGCCCCCCAAATGCCAAAATATGGAGATTTTAGTAAGGTTTTTTGCTCTTTTTAGGGGAAAGGGTGGTAGGGTATTTATGGTTGTTAGGTTTGATTTGGTTATGTTTGATAAAATTTGGCCTATGTTAGGTTTGGGTTGGGGAAACCCCTGAAAATTTTTAAAGGGTTTTTTGGGGATTTTGTTTGTTTCTTGACACCCAAAAAAATTTTTTAAAATTTTGCTTGAAATGGGTCTAGAATAGTTGGGATTTTCACGAGATATGTTTTTTATTCCCCCAGAAATAACATTTTTTACCAAAAAAAATTTTAAAAAAAAAAAAGCCAAAATTTGGTTTAATTTTTAACTTTTTTTTTCCCTCTCTTTAAAAAAAACGAAATTTTATGTTTAAAAAGTTGGGAAAATGAGTTTATATAAACTCTTGAGGAGTTTTTTTTATCGGGGGGAAAACTCCTTTTTTTCCCAAAAAATCAAAAACTTTCTGTTTTATTTAAAACTGAAAAAAAAAACCCAAATTTTTTAAAAAAAACTTTATTTTTGGAAAAACTTTTTTCCAAAATTTTTTGTTTTTTTTTAATGCTGAACACAAATATATAAATTGGTTTTGTAGTTTAAAATTATTTTTCAGTCGAAAAATGTTTTTTTTTACTTTAATTTAACCCAATTATCCTAACTGTCTTTTTTTCCAACAAAAAATTGGCAGGAATATAGGTGGGAAACGGTTTTTGTGGGTTATTAGTTGTTGGGTTTTAATGATCGGGTAATGGGCGATTCGGAAAAGTGTTTTTCCGTTATATCTTGAGAAATATTTTTTAATAGACCCAAAAAGGGTTTTTAAAAATTTTTTTTCAGCGCAAAAAAAAAATTAAACAAAAAAGAAAAAAGATGATTTAAAAAAATTTTAAAAAAAGGGAAAAAATGAAAAAAAACAAAAGTTGTAAAA
>JAQJVL010008804.1:0-18329 GCA_035578905.1 Stictocephala bisonia
ATTAGATGTTGTTAAAAACTTGAAAGAAGTAGGACAGTTTTTTGTCTTGCAGTGTTTGGCTGTTTCACTGGGTCTATTATATAATGCTGTCAGATATTAAAAGAAGAGAGTGTTTTGTCTTGCAGTGTAATGTAATAATACACAGTGTGTATTACTACTATGTATTGTTGGATGTAGTACTGCACTGCAGTCTGAATGACAGTTGTTGTGATGAGTCCACAAATGCTGACACTAGATCTAGGTCAGGTCAGAGGCCTTGTTTCATATGGTGAAGCACCTGTGAGTGTCTTGGCTGTAATAAATATCAACTGCTGATGTGAAATGACGTTGACAGCCAATTGTGAATTGTTGGCAGTTATGTTGACATCACTGGCATTTTATTTATTGTATATTATTGAATTGGAGTTTTGAATATAAATCTTGAATAAATTATCTTGAGTGTCCAGCATTAATGTATTTTAATTCTGTATTATTATTATTACGTAGAGTTGTCATTTAAAACTTCATAGTTTATGTGTCCTCAATCACAGTTTCTTAGTGCTATTGAGTCAGTTTTGTTTTTAGAGCTTTTTAGTTTAAAATTGTGTAGTTCAAAATATTTTGTAGTTGGAGCGGACTTACAGTTTCTCCTTGAGGTATTGGTGAGTAGTTAGATGGTTTTTTGTTGGGATAACCACTAAAAACTTCACTTTATATGGGAGCACTTTCACAGTTATAGTTAAGTGTCGGCCATCTTGGTTGGTAACCAGTTGGCAATGTCTAATAAAGTTAAAAAATTAACAGCGTTATTATGAGTAAAACTACGTTTATATATAACATGACTAGACACAATTTCACTGTCATAGGTTTTAAAATTACCAGAACAGTTATTGGCAATGAAATCAAGCTGAACAAGTACAGCATCATGGTCGGAGAACATAAATGGACAGACTAAAACCTTACTTACTAAATTCTTAACATTACTAAAAACATTATCTAAACAAGCCGCCCCTCTGGTAGGTTGATCATTACAAAAATATAAGTTGTACTGTCTCATAAGATTGAGAAGTTCAGTTACTGTTGTTCTTGTAGTTGTGACATCAAATTCCGCATTCAAATCCCCGCCAAAAAAAATTTTATGATTGGGCCATATACCTTCTATGTAGTTAAGAAAATCAGACAGATTCTTGAGGAATATATTAACATCACCATCAGGGATGCGATAAATACAGACAGCGATAAGTTTACAAGAATCAACAACTACAGAACTTAATTCAAAATGTTTCATAACACAAAAATTCTCAGTGAGTACTGTTCGACACTGAAATTTATCAGAAACATAAATGGCACAACCTCCACGCAACATACTGGTTCTAGAAAAATGACTGGCCAAGTAATACCCATTGATAGTTGCCAGATCAATTGAAATATTATCCATCCAATGTTCTGTAAGACATAGGAAGTCACAACTTAAGTCTTTGATATAATTTTCAATTATATCACACTTTATAGATAAACCTTGGACATTTAAAAAGAGAAGTCCTAGAGATATTAAGTGATTGCCAGTTATTTGATTTGATTTCAAATTGACCATGGATTCTGAAGAAGAAGCTAAGGGGAGTTCCGTGGTTGTAGATGAATTCCGTTTCCCGAAAGTGATTTATCGTCACCAGATGTTGAAGGCTCAGCAGATTCTTGTACCTCAGCATGATTTGCCACTTCAAGATCTGCAGACGGTTGAGGACTAACCACGCTAGTAGCCATCTCTTCAAAATCAGTCTCTGGGCTATTATTTTCACTCAGGATTGCCTTACAGATTTCCAATGCAAGCCATTTTTTACCACTCCTGTTAAAATGCATCCCATGCCAAGTGTGTAGACACCTCTCTGCTGAGCTTGCCTCCACAAATTTTACATTAGGGTGTTTACAACCTAAATCTTTCAACACTCTATTTGTCTTCCTTATTTCGTTATTGACACAAGACCAGCTTTTCAAGTCATGTCTTTGCGGCAGGTCAACAAGAACCACTCTGCAGTTGGGAAGAGTTTCTAAGGTTGCAGATATAGAGTTGATAGCACGTTGACCCTCATTACAAGCAACATCATTTGTGCCACACATTATGATCAACAGATCCTGGCTTTTCAACTCCTCCTTTTCAATATTAGTTGAATTCAGAACCTGTTCTGCATAACCACCTGGTCTTACAAATCCAATTGTATTGAACTTTTCTCTAGGCAACCAATTGTTGATATGAAATGACAAGTCCCTACCATGGCTATCCGTACACAGAAGAATCTTTCTAGAACTTGGTCCGTCACCTTGACTAATAACATGATCTCTTTTGCTGATGGGGGTTATGCTATCTCTTCTGTTGTAATTTTTCTTATTAATACTTCTTGTGTCATTCTTGAAAGAGGTAACTTTGTCCATTACAATGTTACATTCTTCGTTCTCAGATGGTAATACTGAGAGCACGTCAAAAGGATTATTCGAAATAAAATTAGGGGTAAGCGATACCTTACATTGTTTTGCTGTAACATTAGTATTCTCCGCAAGACCGTGTCCTTTACCAGCAGACTGTCGATGTGCTCTAGTTGACTTAAAAGGCAGGAAAGGAGGATAGCACCGTAAACATAAGTTTACTTCTTGTTCCTTTGCCTCAAGTTTACTCTTAAGTAAAGTGTTATCATTTTGAATTGAATCGATTACTGTCTCCAATGACTTGATTGTAGATAGCATATTATCAGTTTCTTCCTTGAGAATTTCATATTTTCTTAATATTGACAGATTTGGTTCTAAATCCAGTTTGACTTCTGGTTTGCTTCAAACTGAGCAGCTTCTAAAACAAGATTCTCATTAACCACAGTTTGTTCTCTTAACTTTTTTTCCAGGTGATTTATTCTTAGTTCAAATTGAGTCTCTTTTTGGTAAGCTTGTTCCTTTATTTTTTTCAATTCTTCTTCTTTGTCTTTTAGTTTATCTTCTAACTCCAAGTCATGAAGAACACTTTTATTTCTCTCCTCATGCAAAGCCTGTTTTAGATCTTCATTTTCTTGTAAAATGGCTTCCTCAATTTCAGACAATATTGAACTAGAGTCAACAAAATTTCCAATGTCTATTAAAGAAGTATCTTCAGTAGTGGAATTTCTATTACTTCCTTCATTACCCATAACTGTAGTTTGGACATTTGCACCATCAATACTTGAACAACAATTTGCACATTTCCACTGTTTTAATTCATCGGCTCCAAGATGTTTTACAGATGAATAGGATATTCCTAGACATCTAAAATGGACCCAGGAGTTGCATGCTCCATTACAAAAAATACCTCCTGTTTTCACATCCGTGGTACAAATTATACACAGACTCTTTCCCATTACTTCTTCAAAAGTTTACTGTATATGATATAATTCACAATACACATTTACAACTGTTACAATTATTATAACCCAAAACTTGAAAACACTGGTGATAAGGCAACAGTTGTACTATAATCAACAAGATGTTTGAGAAGGAGAAACACAACGGACAGCATTAAAAACAAAAATTAATTTCTGGTTACAGTGAATAAAAAATAAAAGTATTTACAGTGTTGTTTACATAAAGTATAATGTTTGATTTTTAATTTATTAAATATGAATTATTCAATATATTATTCAGAAAATTATTCAGAATAAACCAGACTGTCAGTAAAACAATGGATTGCAACTGTAGACTGTATCTGTAATAGCAGTTTGACAGCAGTCAATGTTTACATTAGTGATCAGTAGTCAGCTGTTTGATAAGAGCCAGTGTCAATGTCAAGCCAGCTGTGCAGGTGGATGTGCAGGTTTATTCAGTCACTGGCGCCTAGTGATTTACCTGGTTTAATGTGTCACTATTAACTTGTACAAAAGTAGTTCAGTTATTATTTATTTTTTAATAATTGTTTCTGAAGTGGTTTATTGTGACTTTTATTAAAAAACTGTGCAACTGTTATATTTATAAGTGTATAACAAAAGCTTGTGAACTAATATATTTAAAATGTACAAACAACTAAACGTGTGCTCTGCTGTAACCAATTGTGAGTAGCTTTTTTATTTAAAATTTAACTTAAAATGGTAATGAAAAATCAAAATCTATGATAATGTTCCAACACAGTATAAAAAAATCTCTCAGATTTACTCACTCATACTAATTTATATGAATTTTTAGTCATATTTTTAAGACTTTTTCTAAGAGCACTCACTAATCACAGCACTACCTATATTAGACTCATACACATAATCATTATTGCAATTAGATGGAAGTGCATAGACCGTAGCAAAATAGTCAGCAAATAGTTCACACATCTGTGAAGGTTCTTCCACTGAGACTTGGTCATGAATAAGCTTACTAGGGGTAGTATTACACTACACAATGTAAGGTACTAGTACCTTACACAATGACTTAATGTGACCCCAAAATGACTTAGGATTTCCTTTAACATCAGCATCAACTTTCCTCATGTAATTACCATAGCAAATCTCAGTCAAGGTCTTGCATTGACTACGAACAGCTCTGAAAGAACAATAATCCACATGAGACAGGCTCATTTTATATTTCCTGTGCAACATTTTTTTTTAATGACGAGAGCTCTAAGATCAGATGAAAACCAAGACGGAAAATTGGACCTCGTCTTCCTCACTAGAGGAGAGTTTTGACATACATAGTCACCAAGCTCTCGACAAAACTGTGTGAAGGCGTCAAGTACATTTTCATCATTAAGGATTGGATAGTTCAGTGATTCGATCCATTGAGGAATCCCATCAACATTACACTTTCGCAAGTTCGGGATATAGATAACACGATCCGAAGATTTAGAGCACTCAAAAGGTACAAGTGCGGGATGGTAAGCCTCCTGAGACAATAAGGGGTCAGAAGCAACCCTAACCAAGACGGAACTTACAGAAGAGAACACAAGGTCCAATAAGACACCACGTGAGTTAAATACAGAATTAACTTGAGTGGTCTGGATAAAGTGAGCCATATTGAGCAAATGCTCAGATGCAGCATTAACAGGAACACACTCTGGGATAGACCACTCTACATCAGGTTGATTAAAATCTCTGACAAGGATGACCTTAGTATCTGGTTGGCATGAAGCGTAGACCTCTTCAACAGCATCACAATAACATGAATACAAGAGGCTCGGAGATTGAGGGGGAATGTAGACGCCTCCAATAAGAAGAGGTTGACCAGAAATGCGGGCCGAGACAAAAACGCACTCAACATAGTTCACCGAAGTCACAACTGCAGAAGACGGGAGGCTTTCATGGACAGCAACAAGAACTCCACCTCCAGACTCTTTATTACTTGTATCGCCAGATCTATCCTTGCGATAAACGTTGTATTTGTTTAATTCAAGCTCAGATATTATAATATCGAATGTTAAATTTGTTTCAACTAATATTATTAAATCATAGATACATGAACAAACAGCTTTCCTCAAGAGATTAATCTTACCCCGAAGACCATTAACGTTTTGGTAATAAGCATTTACAGACCCATCACCATGAGCCCTCAATCGTTTTTTGACAGAGATACAATAGAGGGTATTCCATTTCTATATCTTATAGTAAGGTCTCTTTCACCGAGCTTAATACGATCATTGAGTTTAGCTCTTAGAGAGTTCAAAAATTTACGCTCATGAGCTGTTCTATCCCGAGAAACAGTAACCAAGGAGAACTCACTATTAGCATCCTTAAGCCCAGCCTTAGAAAATCTCTCCAGAAACGAATTAACCTCAACCGCAGATTTAAAAATGATCTTCAATGGGCGGACATTGTTCTTATTTGGACGTCCAATTCTAAATAGTTTAATATCATCCAAATTGTAAGTGATTCCTATGGCCTGTCCAAGCTCAGCTAACTGACCCTTATCATGATTGATCCTAGTAGCATTGAGATCCTTGCTTCGGCTTTCAGGCAGTTTATAGACAATAACATTGAGGGCTCGTCTATTGCGATCGCTAATTTCACTGATAACATCATCTAAGCAATGATCAGGTGCATTTTCTCCAGCCTGTAAGGACGTTACTTTAAGCTCCAGATCATCAACACGAGCCTCAACGCCAGCAAGTTTCAATACTCTCTCTCAGCTTATCTATTCCATTGCTTATAGAATTAACTTCATCCTTAGTCGCTAATTTAGAGACACTATCAATGAGGCCGGACAACTGGTTAGACAGTTTCACAAGCGGGTCATCATCAACTAATGTACCGGGTCTTGGACCGGTACAGTTTCGTTTTTTCCGTCGTAGTCTGCCGGGCTGCCTGAGATTCGCTTTTGCCCGGCGCTTCGCGTACTTTGGTGGCCGTTGGCCCAGTTCCGTTTCGTTCCGTGTTCCGGCCTTCGTCTGTCAGGTTGGAGATCAGTCTAGATTGTTCTAGGAGAGTTCTACTCGGCCGAACCTTCTTACCATGCCAGGCTAAGACTCCTAAAACGTAAGTGTTCATTTTGTAAGTTTTAATATCTAATCACCCTTTTGGTGAGAATATTTTGTTTCAATAATATTAATCGTTCTTGCTTGTGTTTTCAGGGTTTTGTTAAATTTGTATTTTCTTTGTCTAGTTTGGTTAACCTAGGTTTGAGCTATGTGCTCCAGGTTATTTTTTTACCGTTAATGCTTTTTATATCTGCCTTTATTGTCAATAGTAGTTCTGTATAATGTTTTGTTGAGCCTTTTTACAGTTGTAGTTACCGATTTACCATATTTTTTGTTCTTTGCCAATAACCTAGCCTAGCTGTACCCTTTGATTTTCAGGTTATAACCATTTGCTCATGTATCCATAGCCTAGTTTTCAGTTTGTCATTTTTAGTTCCATATACGTCTTTTATAATTTGCTGATTTGTAATTTGTTTTAAATCTGAGTTTCCTACATAATTATTCATAGCCTAAAGTTAAGTTTTTCACTGTATTGTTTGCTCCACTCATGTTCTTGTTTGTCTCTTCATGTTAAGTTTTGTTAAAGCAGGCACCCTTATGTTTAGTGGTTATGTGTAATATTTTGTTGTGATGGCTGGACTGTGTTTAATGGCTGTGTTTGACCTTGCAGTCCAGGGTCCTTGAGTAGGACGTTTCTGCCCTCGGCCTGCCGTCTGGGGATTGTCTACCATCTACACTGCTAGCCTGGCCTGAGGACCATGTTGGAGCCTGGAGGCGCCCGCTACCCGCTCTACATCTTTGTGGTATAAGTCTCCTGTCCTCAGGTCAGTGTTTTCCATCTTGTTTTCCCGGCGGCTGAGCTGGGGGGGTTTTGGATGGTCTTATTTTTTTAAAGACAAAAGTGGGCTATGAAGAAGAAAGGAAAATGTTGGTGGAACTTTTTATGTGGCCTAGGCCTAAAACTTAAACTGGAACAGTGATTTGATGAAACAGCCATGGGGACTTATATTTTTTTATTAAAGATAGAAAAACTTTTAAAATACACAAAGATCTTTTTTGATGTTAATATTTATTTATATTTATTGTTATTTAGTTTAATTAGTTTATTTTCTTGTTACATTTGTTTAGATTTTATATTTGTTAGGTCCCCATTGTTAATTCCTGTTATTATTTATTTATATGCTTAGGCCTAGTTATTGTTATTTATTTTTTGTTAAGTGTATTAGGGGGGGTTTTGAAGTGACTTTTTACTCGAACGGTACCGTGTTATATTTTCTTTTAAATTATTTAATTTTTAAACTTTCACCAAAAGGGGATTATTGTGCTTTGATTTAAGTTCTTATTCGGAGCTGCCCAGGGATTCCGGCTTACTCCCTGGCCCGGTGGAATCAAGGGATGTGTGGGCTAAATTGCCGGTTTAAGTGTTGTGATCCAAAGGTTCTAAATTTTCACTTTTATGTGGGCATTAAATTTATCTTACGTTTGGGGGTGTCTCTGGCTAGGCTGCAGATAGGCCATACAGTTTGTTAAGTGTTAAATTTGGTATTTGTAGAGTTTGTTGTTTTGTAGCTTTTGTGTCTTATCTTGTTAATTTTAGTGTTTATTGTTATTTATTTAAGTGAGAATTTATATTGTGGCCTTCTGCCTATTTTTATTGTGGCCTTCTGCCTTTTATGTTGTGGCCTTCTGCCTGCCAGTTTGTTCTCTTGGTAATAAATTAGTTTTGCTCAGCTGCCGAGTTTTATTTTGACCCTCCAACTGCCACCCGTGATCCCATCGCTCGACTTGTTTTGAGCCATCCCCCAGTTGGCACGCTTTCCAGCTTTGGTGGGGGGGGGGGATGGGTCTCACTAAGGTACAATCGACTCGGTTGCAGGACCATTTCTTCCTACTATCATTAGCGTACTTAGAATACTCCGCCTTCGACATCCGCACACAATCAATGTGAAACCAACGCTTGCACAGCATATCACAAGCAATGCCATTGTCTGAGTCCAAAACTATAATTTGACATACAGGGCATGAAGCACTAGACATGATGAAAAATTGGGAAGTGATCTATAGTATGAATGTATTAAAGCCAAGTTAGATAACTACACAAATGCCCGCTGTTAGCTACTCGATCCACCAACAGCGGAGCACTTTATATAGTTTGCAGTAATAATCAACTGGCTTTAAGTGACTTCAAGAAGAGTTAAATTGGTTATCCAGGAACTGAACAGGTTTCTTAGGAACAAACAGGCTGCATGCAAAAAGTCGTGCCACAAAAAATATTTAGATAGTGATGCGACTGTCTATGACTAAAGCAGAAGAATATACCGCACTAACTAAATGACTGAATCAGGAATAAGATCAGATCACCGTCTGCTCTGGAAAGCCAATCTGTACACGTAAATTAACTAATCAGGTATAAATATTTCAATAAATCTATCTATTCAGACAACTCACGCCAAATACAGGAGCAAAATATCACAAGTTCTTACACACTACACCACTAAATAGGTAAGACTGACATAAATACACTTTACTGGCAAGAGTACGTTACTATTTAAAGTGACATCCCAATTCAATTGAGGCTCAATGTTTGTATGTTCCAGTAGTTGTGTCATAGCTGACCTTTATGATCTTCTATTTTCTCTACATTTATAAAATTTATTACAGGGTTAGTAACTGAACTATTTTAAATCAAACTTACATTATTTTTTAATTGTTTTGTATGGCAAGTCTTGTAATTTACTCAATATGTCTAACAGATCTAAAACAGACTGCAGATATACCAATGCATCAACTGTTGCCTCCTGAAGAAGAAACAAGAACAATTGGAGGTATTCTTTTAACCTGATCTAACAACTTTATTTATAACTATTATTATACTAATATTAGATGTTAAACATTTTGAGGTGTTCTGTTAAAAATCAAGCTATTAATTAATTCTAAAAGTTTTATTCCTAAAACAATTCAAACTTTAACATAACATTTACTGTTCCTACAAAAGTATTCTATTATTTTAATGCAATCATCACCATTTAACACGCGAGCACACGCGCCCCTTTTGTGACGTCTCAGCACGCGCAACGGCAAATTGCTCACACAGCATTTAGGTTACCCTAATGCCTTGGTTTACATATTTATTTTTGTGACAATTTTTTGAAAATTATTTGGTTCCTTTTGAGTTTCTTAAGATGTAGCTTTCATATATATCTATGATATTAGTTGAAAGAAAAATTGAATTCAAATCGTTTGCAAATGGCATAACTCAATACCATCATGAGGACACGCACCGTTAGCAAACTGCCGTACTTTGAAAAATCTCAAACATAACGCGGTAGAACGCCCTGTTAGCAAACTGCCGCTTTTATTGGGAAAAGGTTTGCGGGTAAAAAAAACTATAATTCAATATTTCACAAGTAAAAAACATTTATTTTACATAAGTACAAAAGTAATACGAAATGTTTATTAATATGTTTTTGAAGGAATCATTAGCTAAATCGAATTAAAATCTTATCAAAAATCAAATTGAACATAATACACACAAATAATGTGGTTTGAACTTAAAGTAAATAGTTGACCTTGAGATAGTCATAAAAAATAACTGTTGTAAAAAAGCAAACAAAAAAAAATAATTTTAAAAGTGATTCGACATTATACAGTTACAGAACATTTGTGTTGTATAGTTTTACGAGAATAATATACAAAAGTGATGAACAATTTGTTAGTAAAATATTTGTGGAAGGAATCCGAGCCTAAATTAAATAAATCTTATATAAAAACTATATTATTAAAAAACATATGCACATATAGTGTGGCTTAAAGTACGTAGTTGACCTTGAAATAGTCTTAACAAATAACTGATGAAAAAAGCACAACATACATTTAAAAACTGAGTGTATTATTTTGAACAGTTTTTGTTTCAATTGTGTTCCTCTTCGTTGGGCAAAAAGAATGTAACTATATTATGGTCAGGCCTGCAATTCCTTACTGCATATCGACATCCATATCAGGATTTGAACATCTTGCACATGTTGCAACTGTGTGCTCTTTGCAGATTGGAGCCTGACAGTTGTTGCAAAAAACTGTTGTTTTCCTGTTCTTTCTTCTTGGACAAACGGTACAGATTGCATAGCCTGCACGTTGAACATGTTCAGCAGCTACAGGTCGTTAAGTCCGATCAAGTTTGAAAATTTCAATCAGTCTGTCTCTCATCGGGCGGGGCAGAGAAAGATTTTCAGCTACTCTTCGTTTGGCATTTTCCAAGAGCAGTTGGCGTCCTAGGTTCATTAAAAATTTCCTTCTTGGAAGAGGGTTATTATTTAAAGTCTCTCGATCGTTAGCCTTGAATATTACATAGCTATTTACTCCACCAACATTCAGAAGAAAATAAAACAGTGTGAGTGGCCACCTGTTTGAAATTCTTGCTACAGAATACTGTTTTTTGCATTGCATCACTAACATCAACGCCACATTTTGTTTTGTTATAAAACGTGATAATAGCCGGTTTACATTCATCACCAGTCTCTTCGTCGATGTCATCATTGGAATGGAATGTAGAAAGTGCAAGAACAATCGTTTTCTCTTTAGGTTTGTAAGAAACAAGAGTTTCAGTTTTCGTGAAAGCAAACATTGAACTTTTCAAGGGCCTCTCATTGTTTGGATATTCCGTCGATAGTACTGCAGGGATTTCCGTCTTATTCTTTCTAATTGTGCCAACTAGTGTTAGCTTCTTCAGAAGATCACATGCAACTGGGATTGAAGTAAAGAAGTTGTCACAGGTGACATTTCTTCCTGTGTACTCAATATTAGAAACAAGTCTGTTCACTACTGCTCGAGTTGCGTTGCTCACGTAAAAGGGTCCTCTGTGCTGATTTCCAATTGAGACCTCTAAATTAGACGTGTAAAATGTCTTGGCATCGGTTAGTGCCCAAACCTTTATACCAAATTTGCCTGGATTTTTTGGCATGTATACACGAAATGAACACTTTCCACGAAAATTTGGAAGCATCTCGTCTAGTGTTACAAAGGCACCATGGCTGTAATGCTGCTTACATCTTTGAACAAACTCTTCAAACAGTTCTCTGAAGCAATACAACCTATCTTGGCTTTTTCTTGGTGGCCTATCATCACTTTCAATGTCATCAAATCTCAGGTTCTGGAGAAGAAATTTAAAACGATTAACGCCCATTGATACTCTAAAAATTTCAACACCAAACCCATCATTCCTCCATAGATTTAATGTGTTTTGATTGCCAGAATTACAAACACCAGACAAATAAAGAAGCCCTACTAGTGCTTTCATTTCTATGCGATCAGTTTCCTTTGCATCTCTTGCACGAGTGTAGTTTGCCTTAATTTTGTTAATTTTTTGCACCAGCTTATCAATTACTGAGTCTGGGAAAAAGAGCATCCAGCATTCTTGCTTGCGTTTTGCATTTCTAGCCTCCCGAACGGGCCCTGGGAGCTGTGTTACAATGTTATGACTTCTTGTCCGATTTGACGTTTGTTGAGGCCTGTTAGACCAAGCCATTGGGATAGGTTTGTTTCTAGTTACCTTACCAAAGTAAGTAGGGTTAGTAACAATATCTGAAAATAACCTTTCGTTACCTGGTGAGGCTGTACGTTGATTGGATCTTGAAACTCCTGGACTGGCTACCGACACGTCAGAATAGCCTATAGTACCAAAACTCGGATTAACAAACTGATTATCAATATTTAAAGTAACACTCGGATCCTGTTGGTAACCTTCAGGAAGCTCTCCTAGACTCTCCTCTGAATCACTTGCGTTCTCAACGTTCCTAATTAATTTTGCTTCATCTGCATCGCTATTATCAGATATATCATCATTATCCAGTTCACTTGTATTAGATTCTGGTATGGATTCCAACAATTCATTTATTCTTCTTTGCCGTTCTTCGTAAGATTCCATCTTTAAATAAATACACTTTATAACATACAGGGAGGGCACGCGTGTTAGCAAACAGCTCACAATATCATTAGAACGTGAAAGCACGCGCGTTAGCAAATTGCTCACGATTCACTGCACAACACACAAACACTTTGGATTACTCCACTCCAATGGTCCATGACCAACTGGCGAACGTCAAGGGCGTGTCGAGGGAGGGGCAAGGAGGGATGAGCTGGCCGCATACCCCAACTCGCTCAGTAGCCCCAAAGATCTGCCCGCATTTCTATTGGTGCGGCAATTTGCTAACGGGTGCGTGTGCTCGTGTGTTAACCCTTTGAGTGCCAGACAATTTTTTTTTTACAAGAAGTGCCAGGCATTTTTGGTATTAGCTATGCAAGAAGTGCCAGGCCTAAATATCGAAAAATGCATAATTTTAGAATAAAATTCATTTCTCAGTTATTTGTGCATTAATCTTTATGTTTTATATGTTAAATTGTTCATAATAAAGTCTTATATAACATGCAAACATTAATAATAACAACATGCACAGCAACAAAAATTATATGTGTATATATATATATATATGTACTTACATTTTTGTTTTATAAATTTTTCAAGTTTGAGGTCACATAACCATATCCAAAAAAATTCTATGGCAATTTATGGCTATATATTCTTCATCTATACTTTTTATAGCATTTTGTCCAAAAATCAACTATATACAGCACTTTTTACAATAATGTACATACCGCATTTTTATTGAATTTCTGTTGCTATGATAGGTAACAGTATCAATAATAAAATATGACACAACACTGATGTAATATATAACAGTTTTATTCAAAGAGATAAAAGAAAATGTAATTTGCTTACTAAAATAAAGATATTGTAATACAAAAATATTTACATAGGCCTATATAGGCTAAATTATCCGCGATGCGACATATATTTAGCAGGTGTGTTTAGGGAAGCAATATGTGTGTACAGCCCTCTTACACTTTCTGCATATGTAAGAAGACCTTTTTCTCTTACCACCACTTGTAGTACTCACTTTACTACACACACTGCAATTTCTTTCTATTTGCACTGACAGGTAGCTTTTCAAAAAACTCATTCGAAGCTCTACCTTGTTCGACATCATCACATGCGTTACTTGTTTGTGTATCAAACAGCAAAGGTCTACCCTCAACCAATTGGAGCCATTCATTGCCAAGTTCTTCAACTAGTGCTACAGTATAAAGGAGCCTATTTACTGGCTTGTCTGTATTCAGCTTGTATAAAAAATACGAATTCAAAATCATGCGGCCAAAAATATTGAAAGTGACTTTTTTCTAATATTTTAGCGACTTACGTTCATCAAGATACTGGTACAACATTTGATCTGATCCGTCAACACCCCCCATGAAGTCATTATACTCTCTTATAGCTTTAGGTTTATTAGTTAGACATCCTGTTGCCTCTCCTCTTCGTCCTCTGTTCACTGCTGGCAATAGATTTGGTTGAGAGTAATAACAGTTGGTTTTTCTGAGATTGTTTTTCCCTAAACCCAAGAAGTAGCATTTGGTTTCTCCTGAAATACTTTGTTTCACCTACATTGAATTTCCTTTTAAAATCATTTGGTATGCCTTTTCTTGTTTGTCTAATAGTACCAGTGAGAAGAGTACATTTTGAATACAAATAATTTGCCAATTTTAGTGATGTGAAAAAGTTATCCATAAATATATGGTAACCCTTATTTAGGAAGTTGCCCATTTCTAAAAGTTTTACTACAACAATATGGCCTAAGCCATTTTTTTCATCTCATCTTTATCTGATCCTTTAGAACCCCTGTATACAAAAAAGTTTAAGCAATAGTGTGTAGTTGAATCACACAGCATCCACAGTTTTACACCCCATCTGTGATGCTTTTTAGGTAAATACTGCTTCAGTTGTGTGTTAGATTTAGTACTAATCATACTTTCATCTACAGCTAATTGTTGGCCAGGGACGAAATAGTGTTTGAATAAACGATTGACATGATCAACCAGAGGACTATCATTGGGGTCGCATGATTTTGGTATATTGGAGCAGTCTACCATGTGAAAAAATTTAAGTATAGCCTGAAATCTGTTTCTTGTGAACATTCTAGGGTACCAAGGGATATACTGGCTAAAATATTTCCACCAATAGCTGTAAATAGTGGGCTGACGTTTTATCCCCATATTTATGATAACAACAAGAAATGCCTGAATTTCTGCCAATCTAACGGGTTTCCATGATTTAGCTCGACTATTTTCTTTTAGGTTGTCAGATTTAGCTCGAATATTTTCTTTTAGGTTGTCAATATTCTTGTTCAAATAGTCATCTGCATACTTATTTGTATAGGTGACAAACATTTGTAACAATGTATTGGTTAAAAACAACCTAAAGTAAGCAGATGGAACTGAATTTCTAGGAGGACAGTGTTTAGGACCAGATAACTCTTGAAAAGTAACGTTTTGAGGAAATCCAGAATGCTCATCCTCAGTTACTTGGTTCCAACCAGAACCATCCTCAATATCACTATCACTATCACTACAATTATGAATAGCAGGCTGATTTGGGCTTTGCCTAGGTCGTCCTGTAGGCCTAGGCATAGGAACTGCAATAGGCCTATCTTCATCACTGCTGTCATCAATCAAAGGGTTTATATTTGGGCGGTTAGAGAATAATGTAGGCATACCTGAGGTAGATGGACCATCCTGAATTGGCAAATAATCGGTATCAGAATCGGTGTCACCAATGATGCTACTAGAAACATTGCCAGAACTATCCTCTTTTTCAGTACTGCCCACATCCGACAAAATACCATAACTTTCATCGTCTTCTAAAACCTTTCGAACTGTATTTTCACTCAAAGGTGAGGCTGACCTCTTCATTTTGTTTATTAGGTAAACACAGATACAAATAAAAACATCGCTAAAATAACATAACCACACTACTTGACAATAACAAAGAAAGTAAACATTGCCACTGACGCCGCCCGGTCAGATGACTGACGCGACTAGAGGCAAGTAAACAAACTATATTGAGTACTTGATATTTTTTGTTTTTCATAGTGTTATACACTATAACACATTTTTTATGAAAATTTATTATGTTGCGAGTATTTTGATATAAATACGTAGGGCGAAACGTAATATTTAATGAACGAAAAAAAAATTGTGACGGCCGGTTATTCCGCCGTTGGCATTTCTTGCATAAAACGGGGGCGGTGGACTAATCCGCCGCTGGCACTCAAAGGATTAATCACAGCTAACTAACTCAAATTTTTTTTTGTCACTATGTTAAATAAAGTATTTGTATATATAAGTGACTGGATCCACAGAAAAACAATATGAAAGTTTTTCTTTTAAAAGGGAAAACGTCAACCAAATAAAAATGTATTAATTTATTTGTAATCACTGATACCCCAGCCACACGTGCAGGGTTTAAAAAGCTGTATATAGTAGTTAGATGTCGTAATGGAATGTCTACTGGTTTTGGAGAAGGGTATAGAGGTTAATATATAACCCATAATTGTAATCCTGAATTTACACGTTTGGTGTTGAATGTTGATCTGGTAGGTGCTCGTCCCAAACGTAAGGGATAAAAGGTTTCCCAGACCTACCTCTTGTCTGCGCAATATTTTACACGTATAATGTTCACCATAGGGTCACCTGACAGGTTAATTACCACGTTACGTCACTTTATGGGTATTATCACCGCATAAGTTATAATACAGGTTGAACTACGTTACCAAGTTTATAAGAAATTACAACGGTAATCTGTACAGGTATTAGTACCGTATATAGTTGACAGTGCTTTACCCCTAAATAGTAAAGGTAATTAATGTACCGTATTTCCGGAAAACTTAAATTGGTCACACAATGTGTGTTATAAGCTAATATTAGTGGTGTAAAATAATAGGTTAATCACCGTATAATACAACCTGTAGGTGTTATCACCACAAAAGTGTTATGACAGGTTTTACTACAGTACTAGGTTTTTAACCCTAGAACACTACTGTGTTTCGATATACCTTTATTACTACCGATACGTAAATTTTACGTGGAATGTGTGTGTGTTTTTTTAGGGTATGTGAAGGATTATTTGCAAGCGTGTGTGTGTGTGTGTGCGTGCGTGTGCGAGTGTGTTTGTATTAGCTTAAGGTGATAATGCGTGTGTGAGAGCGAGTGAAAGTTTATGTGCGTGTATACGTAATGTGTACTTGAGTGGTACATGTGTGCTTGTGAATGTTCCGAGGAATTTTCGCCGTACTGTAATGGGACTTAAAAATAAAACAGTAAATCTATTGAATCACATTATTTTTCTTTATTTATTTTGTACAGGGACGACAATCTCGTCGTCTGAAATCTCATTTGCATCTGGCACAAACTCGGGGTCTGCATTACTGTCATACTCATATGAAGAACTTTGGAACTCTAAGACATTGTCGTCACTAATAACTTCCTCAAGCAAATTGAGAATCTCGTCATCTTCGACAGTACGCCTATCTTCCATAATTGTCCAGTAACTCCAAGACAAAAATTTAAGAAAAAGAACAAAACAATACCAAAAGTAGCTTTTTATACACTTATATTACTTTACACACAAACACACTACACTCTATTTATACACTTATCACTACCTATACGTAAAATGTACGCACTTTATTTAACAGGTAATACTACCGCTAGGTAAAATTGACGCACAGTAAAAATGTAAGGTACGATCAAGACTAGTAAAAAAGTACAATCACCCACAAACTTCGGAAGCTGAACGACCAATGATTAGTTGAAGCACTCACCAAAGCTTGAACTGGAAGAGTGTTGGGGGGGGTAGGCGTGGGGGGAACATGGCGCATATACGTAAAACTTATGCACGGTAGTGTTCTAGGGTTAAGAATTATGATATCTGTATATCATGTAGGTATCAGCACCGTACACAGTCATAAGAATCCCACCTCAGTACACCACGATCATAATATAGTTTCGTCACTATAAATATATCTCGCTAGTATTACATATCATAAAACCTATATAAATAAAGTTACAGGCGAAGATTATCAGTGCCTTTGTCCACCGCGACTTATCAATGGTGTGGTGAAAAACACTTATTTCAGGATTATTGAATGATGAAGTCAGTTTTACAAAATGTTACTCTCCACCTTGACAGTTGATACATATTTTTGTACAACTGGGAACGAGGTCAATACGCTAAAACACAATGTTATTTGAAGAAGGCAGATCCTTTTAAAATGGTATGTTTATCACCGTATAATACCACTGCCGGGTGATATCACTGCAAAAGTACTATTACAGTTCAGGTAATAGCACCGAACTGGGTTTCTAAGAAGAATTACACTTACATACTGTTGAGATATAAGCACTGTAAAGAATCTCAAGGATCACACGTCTGTACACCACAACTATAACATAATTACTTAGTATGTTAATTAGAGGTTGCAATTTATAATGTTCATAACATATGTAACGATATATATAAATATAGACTTATTTATATTGCAATTAATTGTATGTATGCTTAGATACAATGTACGATGTTAGTTAGGAGGATTTTTTCATTGTCATCGCTATGATGTGTTCTGATTGATATCCAGACTGCAAAGAGAATTCTCTAGGCCAGCGCTCAAGGTTTTTACCCGTTACCACCCACACACTGGAAGAATGGAAGCACACTCCCAATTCAGTGTTGTGGGGTGATGCCTCTCAGCAGGCCTGTCCAGGCTGGCTGGTAGCAAATAATAAAAAATGTTTAGAGGTTTAAAAGGCAAAATTTTTCTGTCTTCAAAATAAATTGTTACATCCTCCCCTAACTTCCGCAAGAAACATTATTTTTTAGGTGAACGTACCTGTACTTTGAAGTTTCTTCGTTCAAACTAAAGAATTTTTTTTTATACAAAAAACCTATATCCGTTTTTGCAGTGTCTAAATTATTATAGATCTAAACCAAATAAAAATCTACTATATTTAACTATTTACAACTATACAAACACTGAAAACACTATTTTATAATTTCTTGTCT
>JAQJVL010008805.1:0-18319 GCA_035578905.1 Stictocephala bisonia
ACTTCAGTCACTCAATTGAACGTTACTTCCAAGTCTAGATACAAGTCCAATAAAATATTCTAACAGAATTCATTGTTGGTATAGCTGTCAAAATGTCAACTAAGTTTTATTATAATTTTATTTCAGAATAAAAAATATCATTATACAAGAAAATGTATCTATGTTAATACATTTTATGTATGTTATATTTAGTAAATACTGTGTTACAAGACGCGTTATACTTTTCTGTAAAATAAACTGTTGTACCTACTATTCAGAGAATTATTAATATTTGAGACGCCAACACAGGTGATAATTACACTCAATGCATGTAATTAAACGTTATTAAACTTATGCTCCTTAAATTGAGCTTAAAACACTCAAAATTAATTGTCGTATTGAACTGGGGAAAAAACTAAAATATAATTAATAATGTTACTTTTACATCCGTCATGTTTATTTTTAAATACATTTTCAATCCATAAATATTTAAATTTGAGCTAGGATGTGCATTCAACCTTGTTTAATCCATTTATGGCCGGGGGATTATATCGGGCCGCCGGCAGGTCAGATTGGACCCTCCAGGCCCCAGGTAGAAGGGCTGTGCGCTCCTAACACGCCTTGACCCTTGTGCGCTAGTTACACGACACGGACGTCATTTGCGAGGGTGGGGCGGGGTAACTAGAATCTCACAAAAACTTTAACTTCAATATCCACAATGCGGAATTGTTGCAGTCGCATAACGCGTCAGGACTTTCAGCTTGGGTTAGAGATAGAGCTTGTTCGAAGCGGGCCTAGACTGAAGATTTATCACTAATAGTCACTTCATACTGTGCTGGTTCGCCCCCGTAAGCATAAGTTCCTCGCACAAAACAATAGTCTATGGGAATGGACAGAGTAATGTTATGAAGGAGACCAGCCTCTACAGAAAAAAAGAATAAATTAAACATTTATTTTAAATTTTAAAACCGTGAGCGATGTAACCCGTTCTCGACATGTCAAACTGTCGGGCCCTCACAGTTTGTTCATTAAGTTGGGGACTTTCTCCATCCAACAGTAACACTAAAGAGAAGCTAGCACTAGGTAACATTTATTAGTACATAAAATAATTAAGCTTGATATTTTCCAACTGACTTGTTGATCATCCTAATTAGTCTCATCTTACCTTTTGATCCATTCGAACAAAAACACGAACAAGTAAACCTAGCTCTGTATCACGAACAAGTAAACCTAGCTCTGTATCACGAACAAGTAAACCTAGCTCTGTATCACGAACAAGTAAACCTAGCTCTGTATCACGAACAAGTAAACCTAGCTCTGTATCACGAACAAGTAAACCTAGCTCTGTATCACGAAACAAGTAAACCTAGCTCTGTATCACGAACAAGTAAACCTAGCTCTGTTATCACGAACAAGTAAACCTAGCTCTGTATCACGAAACAAAGTAGAAACCTAGCTCTGTATCACGAACAAGTAAACCTAGCTCTGTAACACGAACAAGTAAACCTAGCTCTGTACCGAACAAGTAAACCTAGCTCTGTATCACGAACAAGTAAACCTAGCTCTGTATCACGAACAAGTAAACCTAGCTCTGTACCACGAACAAGTAAAACCTAGCTCTGTATCACGAACAAGGTAAACCTAGCTCTGTAACACGAACAAGTAAACCTAGCTCTGTATCACGAACAAGTAAACTAGCTCTTGTATCAGAACAAAGGTAACCTAGCTCTGTATACGAACAAGTAAACCTAGCTCTGTATCACGAACAAGTAAACCTAGCTCTGTATCAAGAACAAGTAAACCTAGCTCTGTATCACGAACAAGTAAAACCTAGCTCTGTATCACGAACAAGTAAACCCTAGCTCTTGTATCACGAACAAGTAAACCTAGCTCTGTATCACGAACAAGTAAACCTAGCTCTGTATCACGAACAAGTAAACCTAGCTCTGTATCACGAACAAGTAAACCTAGCTCTGTATCACGAACAAGTAAACCTAGCTCTGTATCACGAACAAGTAAACCTAGCTCTGTATCGTACTTATTTGAATACAGTTGGAGAATAATCATAATTTAAAGTTTGTGTTTAGTCAATGCTTGTCATATTTTACATAGACTATTTATAAGGGTATACATTTTTATTACTATTATTACAATTATTATTACTTGTATTTTTACTGTGTTAATTATTTTTCTGTTTATTTTTGTGTTTGATAGTCTTCGTTAGTTTTTTTTTTTTTTTTTTTTTTTTTTTTTTTTTTTTTAATAGCTTATGATAATGTTCTTATCTTAATTATAATTATGTTCATCCTGTTTTTGTTATTATTAGAATTTCACATGAGTACAATTATTATTAGTGTTATTTTTTTTTTTTTTTTTAGTTTTATTGCTATACAGTAGACAGATTAAATGAATAAATAAATTTATTTAATTCAAAGAAATATAAAAATTTTTACAAAGTAAAAAAATGAGATTTGAGTAGCCGCTGATCCTAGAAATGTGGCCACTAGAAACGATAAACTTAATTGAACTACAAATTAATAAGAAAATTGAAAAAAGAAAAATCTTATCATTCTACTTGTTGTAATAGTAATTTTAAGACTTATTTTCGGCACTTTTCAATATTTTGCTTAATAACGTAAATATGAGAACTCAAACTGTCCAGATTCCTTATAGAGCTTACCATTGAGATAACAACTATTTTTTTAATATGCATTCAAAAAATGGCCTAATCTGCAAACATTACAACATATATTTGGAAAATGCATGCTTAGCTATTCTTTTTTCACAATTTAACGCATTGTGTATTCAATTATAACACTTAAATTGAAACAAAGGTGTTACTATTTTGTTACAGATAAATAAGCTCTTTAAGTCAACTTCCAATAAAAATCGACAGTGGTGTTAGATGTTTAGTATATTCAGTAGGATATTCTTAATAGTGACAGCAAAACATGAGTGTATTTTTGGTCGTGACATAAGAGTTAGTGCATAATTTTATACAGTTAAATCATTTACAATTAGATATATCGGTTGCCCGATATATCGATATTTTTCTTTCGATATTATCGTTAGATCGGTATTTAGTTTGCGATATATCGGCAATTCGATATATCGATTAGTTGAACATATTTGACATCCCTAGTTGCAGCTGAGACTTCATCTTGAGAGTTCGTGAACCATGAAATTCCACCCGTTCGTCTTCCATCCTTTCATGCTCATCGCTAATTAGGTACCGGAACTAAGGTTAGATCAGCTGCCTGGTCACTGACTTTGAAAATAATTAGAGACAAAGTAAAGAGAGCGCGGGAAGTTTTAATTCAGACGTAACTCACTTTAGGAAGATTGGAATACCTTCTAGTACGGAAGGGTTCGTGATAAATTTTAGAAATCACTGCTTTAAATATTTATATTAAAGTTTTAAAATGATTTCATCACCTACTGATTGAACCAATTACTCTGTGCTCACGGCCACAGGACAGCTGGACACAGGCAAGAGGTGGTGAGAGGGCTTTTTTTATGAAAACATAAGCCTTCTCAAACGATTGTTTTGATCACGTGTGAAATCTTTTATCAGCTGATATTTATTGTTGTAATACTTGTTAGTAATACAGTTAACTAGCAACACTGTCACGCACACAGACTAAATTGTTCTATCAGTATACGCATCTGTGTATTTAATGATAACTAGGCGCTGTGTAGGCAATTCACATACACGTTGGGGGCGGGGGGAGGCCTGTAGCCAGATTGCCTATCCAGCGCCGTCGTATCTAGAAGGGGAGACGTGACTAAAGAAAATGTTGATTTTGTTCTATCACGGTGGATTCGGATAACGTTGATGATTTCGCTCATGCACGATTTTTGTGCTTTTAAGAGTATTTTAATTTGTTATCCTTTTAAATGAGAGGCTAGGGGACATCCCCGCACGCTCCGCATGCCAATCCCGTCACAAGCTGCGCTCGTGGCGCATTGGCCTTCGGCCTCGCATGCAACTTTTGACTTCAAATATTAGTAATTAAACTGTATTAAGTAAAATCATATTATTTATATTCATTTACAGTATCTCACTCACTGCACTTGATTTACACTCTATAGTATAGTAATTATAAACAACCAATGTTATTACTAAGCCTATTTCATATGTTTTCATTTTATTTATTTAACAGCTTATGATAACATACACACAGACAGACATGTATTCGCTCTTTTATAATTAACTTGATATTTTACTGTGCTGCTCTCTATGTTTAACCTAACAACTTATTTGGAGCATTTAAAATTTGTTTATGTCACCAGCTGGTCAATTAAAATTAATCTCCATAAGAATTAAATTGCAACTTTGACGTAGTGTAGGATAAAAACCTATAGAAATTTCAAAAATCTAGCTCCGTTACGACTTAGAAAACAAAATTATCTCTAGAATAAAAAAAGATTAATCAAAATCGGTCAAGTAATAAGTTCAGAAAGTGAGTGAACTAAATGACCCCATTATTTTAATATATAGGATTATAACAACTGTAGAACTCACATTATCCGAATCAATTGGGACCAGACCCTATTCGGATAATTATATTTTTGTCTAAAAGCAGTCCATTTTATTTAATTAAATGCACGTAATTAAATGCATATAGGTTGAAGTGGGATATAAAATAATATTTTACATGAGAAAGGACATTTATTACATGATTAATTACAGTTTTATTACATACTACTGTACTACAGTGTATTTACGTACAATACTGTAAACGAATGTTATTGTTTACTACACATCGTAGTTAAATATGCTCTATATGTTTGACTGTCTTCTCCGTTCTTTGGCAGCCAGGTCGTGCATCCGCTTGACAGAGGGAAGTACAATAGCGTGCGTAGGTAATATATTATCATAAGCGCATTATGTTCCCTGGCAAAATTAGGATTCTTTTAAGACGTATTATTTTGTACAGTATTTATTAAAGCATACTATCTGTCATTTATTGTGATACATATATGTATGATTTATCTTTCTAAGGATTAAAAACAACACTCTTTGTTGTTGTTTGCTTTTAGTTTTTGTTGTTCAGAGCAAAATTAAAATCTGAAGATTTTAAGATTTATGTTATGACATTCTAAAAGTGATTCAGATAATCGGCGATTCGTATGGTTTTATTTATGATAATTGGAGTTTCACTATATTTTATATACAATATGTTTTTCACACAGTTTATCGATTATCTCTCTAGCTTAAAGCTAATTAAGGGATATATTAAATATAATTTTGGACAGTTGCTAAAAATTACTATTATAATATAACACATAAAAATAATAAAAGGAATTATAACAATGATAAGTAACATAAAATAGCTGTAAAAAATCAATTGAGACTTTATTACAATATTTATCACGTTCATGAAATTAATGTTGCTAATTATGTTTATTTTAAAACAATTTAATTTTTTATTCTAATCTTGTCTTGCGTTTATTTACCTTATCCTTTAATACAATTTTAGGTAAGCTTAGTATTATAATTTTTGTTTACCTTTTATTGATGAGAAATACATACACTAAAAAAAGGAATTGACTATTTGAAGATATTAATAAAAAATAAGAGATACATAAAGTGTAAATAAAAACTTAAGTAACAATAATTAACTAAGGAAATAAATACCTAATAGTTATTTTAGCAATGTAGTAACTTGTTAAAATAAAGATGTATAATTCATTTAACAAACAAAAAAGACACTCATTTTATACTAAGGTTTGAAAATATGATATACAATACTATAAATATGAAAACAACAAGATCCATAATTCATATTTTTATTAAGTAAATCAAAATAGAAATAATCTTTAGTGCCTTTACTTAAAATAAGTAGTATTAAATAAACAATATATAAAATAAAACATTTTAAAGTAAATAATGGTAATTAGTATTATTATGATTTTTTTAAATGTCCAATTAAAATTAAATCTTCAAAAAACTAGTCCAATATTTAATAAAATCCTCAAGTAATAACATTTATTGATTAAATATTTATATAGCGTTCTTAGAAGAGTACCATTTACATTTGTATGTGATTGTTAATATGAAAATGTTTCAACGGAACGACGGTTTAGAGAGTTATGTTCGTAAGTTGCACGAGCATTTAAAAGAAATGTTTGAAATCATTTTTAAAATATCTATCGCTTTAAACATGCATATAGCTGCAATCATTTTCTACAAATTTCATAAAATTGAACTTGTTTATATTTATCTGTGTGAAAAAAATTGAGTCTAGATTTAAAACTAGTATTCCCCCCACAAATAAGATAACATTTTCTCACATGTTTAGTTTCGGCAACAATATATAATTAACTAACGCTCATAATTAACAATCAATTAACGTGGACCCATGATAACAAACTTCAAAGTAGGCGTTTTCTAGATTTAAATGACTAATATTTAAAAATACTGACAGAAGAAAAATTGTTATTTTAGGTGATGTATGAAGGTGAGATTTATTTATCAACATTGTACTTCGTACAAATTTTATCTGCTGGTACTATACATTTTATAAGTCAGGATTGTTTGGTTAATCTTGAAGGACATTGAATATCGTGCTAACAAAGTTGTATATAGTTATTAAATATTTGTATTTAATGTTTGGGAAGAAATTATTCACAATCAGCAAGAACGGCGAAAGTATAAACATTTTTAACAATCGATTTTGGTGTTTGCATTATTTGATATATTTTTCTAATATCGTTACATGGTTACATCCTAATATCATGGTTACATAAGCTTTACTTTTTCTTAACTACTTACGAAAAATAACATCACAATCCTGTGGGAAGGTTGTGAAAGGGTTCAAGTGTAGGGAGGTTACTTGAGGTAATGGACCATCTTTATACTTCTTAATGGTCCAGAGCTACACCTAGTCCTTAGTCAATCAACTAGACAGACACTCATGTTTATGTAGAAGCAAGCGTTGGCTCAGGCAGACCTTACTGATCCCCATTATGTTACAAAATGTCTGGCCTGACAATACTCAACCATTTGTCAATTATCTGAAAATCAGACCATACGTGGTTAGGATTCCACGTAAAGCTGCAGGTCCTTTAGTTGCCCTGACTATTGGGCTAATAAACTCAGTTAGTACCCAGACTACACAGGTCATGCACACTCATCCTAGACTGAAATAATTCACATTCTTAAAATACGTACAAAGTTGTGTCTCATATCTAAGAATCACTTTAAACAAACATTTTTCATTTAAGAAATTGAAATATTATTTACGCAAATAAATTAAACATATCAACTTTGAACAAATCTTTAAAAAAACCTTTCTAATTAAAACAAAGAATCTAGAAGGAAACATATACAAATATTATTTTAAATTTATTTGTTATATATTAGGCAAAGCCCTCACTGACTGACGCACCCACTCATCACTAATTCTGCAACTTCCCATGTAGGTAGAGCACTGAAATTTTGTACACTGTGTCTTTAGGTCTTAAATAGGATAACTAATGTATGTTCATCTTGATAAAGTATGCCTAAGTGGTAGAAACCACAACTTACATATTGTTCCATAAGGATAACATTTAGTTAATTAATAACAGCTTTTTATTATAATAATATAAATAAACATGTTTATTTTGTATGTTTGACATTGTACTATTGATCCCACATAGCAAAGATACTCTGTGATTAATGCATTATACTATGAGTTTTATCTTCAGCTGCTAAATAACAACAAATAAATTGAACAAGTTTGAAAAAGGCTAAGTAATACCCTAGGGTATTATTTATACTAATAAATAGGTGCAACGCAAGAAGTGTGCGTGAGATACTGTAAATAAATTTAATATTGTAATTTTTCACTAAACAGTTAATCTATTTATTTGCGAGCTTAGCGAGCATCGGGGTTGGCACGTGCAGTGTTGTCCCCTAGTTGCTAAATAATAACATAAATACGATCCATTTAACACTCTTAATCGTGAAACCGAACAGAAATTAATGTTCTTTGTTTTAAGCGACCTTGTGAAATAGTTTTCTATACGTTTTGCACAAAAGAATACTGATATTTAAAAGGAAGAATTCATACCGAATATTTATTATAGATTTTGTACAGTTTTTATTCACCACAGAAATAACATGTGGATTTGATGGTTAATTCAATGGAACTTGTTTGAGTAATGAAATATTATATAATAGTAATTCATTTAAGATAAAGCGCTTTAATTAATCATAAACGCAGATTATTCTTGATTTAAATGTGTATCGATTTCTACCATAAAATTTGTGCTGTTTTTACTAATTTGAATGAACATTTTGTTATAACTTGACTGCACTGAATTTAAATTTAAGTTGTTACTATGGAACGTTATTTAACTATAATATTCCCACAGTTAACGGTGTTATTATTACTATTATTTTTTAATTTAGTTGAAAGAAAAACAAATTAAGTAAAACTATTTATTCTGTTATATTTTGTGGCTTTATGGACTCAATATTTTTGTATTTTGTCAACAGTTTAATGAATTCATTTTGTTTCCTTAGCTGGCTCAGAAGTAGCAGGCTCAACAACAGGTGGGGAGAGAGTATAAGAAAGTGAGTTTGGCGGGCACTGGCTTCTCAGTGTGTAAGTGACTGTGTAGTGTGCTAGCTGGATCACTATGCAGGTACGCAAGATGACTGTGACAACTTTCGTCACATGGAACTAGTATCGCAATTTTGAAAATCTTTTTAAATAACGTATCATTATTTTAAAATACTCATTTGTCTTCTTTTAAAGGTTTATTAACCATAGTAATTGTTTATTTTATCATTCCACTTTTAATTACGATAAGTTTACGTAGCATACAGTTTAAAACTTATTAATGGCAGAAAAAGGGCGTTAGTTTGTAAAACAAATCACTTATGACGTATCTCATTAATTCGAAATCAATATTCATCAGTGTCTGCATAAACAGGGACTAATATAAAAAAAATAAAACATATTTAGGGGGCCGTTTCACCCCCCAAAAATATGGCTTTTTATTTCAAGGATTCAGTACATGTAAAGATCTAACGCAAAATTTTAAATGTCATTTGCTAGGCAAAAAACTTTGCTAGTGACCATTACATGATTTTTGAAGAAAAAAAAAAATGAAAATATTTCTATATTTTTTGCAGTTGAATATGTGAAACTATTATCATTCTTGACAATTTTTAACTGAAGGACCAAATAATACCAATTTATGGTCCAGTAGATTGGACCCTTAAAAATCAGACAGTTTTCACTATAACTCATTATAACAATAAACTGGAACCTAACCGGTGAAGTAGAACAGCATGTTTTAGCCTTTTAGTGGTACAATGTTATCTTTACTATGGCAGGACTGTCGACTTCCTATCGGTGGATTTGCACTTTGGGAAACGACTTATCAGCTACAGCTAACGTGCATTGAAATCACACTGAATTATTAATAGTATTCTGTACAACAGCCGCATTGAATCTAACACATAATAAGAGAGATTTAGGAAATTTCTTTGATGTTAAGTTGTGTATTTTAGCTCCTATTTTTTAAACCTACAGACCGGTCCTTCTATAACAAGCATGACCACTCTCTCTTGAAGCTTGGCAGGTTGCATAATAAGACTTTGAAGGAGCGCCCGAGTCGTCTTTGTCGTATGCTGAACAGGTGAAGTAATACGAGTGGCTGTGCGTTGTTTGAATAGCTTTAGGTTCTGTTTGAATTCGCTAAAAACAGTTTGCGTAATTCAATGGAGTTAGGTGGAATCCCTAGTGTTTGGCTTACATGACCAAGTTGTTTAGGAGCTTTCATAATCAAAAATGGTTCAACAGCTACAGTAAATATTGATAATTATGTTTGTGTTAAATATTGGAATTTATATGCGTCAACACAGTGATTGTGAAATAAAATGCGCTTAATTTATTCGTCAAAAAATTAGATCCGCAAACTTCAAAAATATAAGCCCGTGGTAAATTTATTTTACGTATCAACCTACCTTTACAAAACAAATATGTCAAGTGTCTTCAAGTGTTACGAAACGATCATTATCACGGACCGAATCGTTGAAATATAAACCCATATTGTTTTTCTCTTATTTTGTGAAAAGAAATGGTTCCTTTAAGTGAAGTAATAAAACTAGGGGACACATCTGCACGCTTCGCGTGCCAACCCACTATAACTCAACCGTCTTATTGACCCAACCGTCCACACATACACGTACAATGGGATTGACCCACCCGCCCACCCATATACGTACCGTGGTATTCACCCACCCACTCACCCATATACGTACAGTAGTGTTTACTCACCTGCCCACCCATAGATGTACAGTGGTATTTACCCACCCGCCCACCCATACACGTACAGATCAACGAGAATGTACGTGTACGGGTGGGAGGGTGGGTCAACGAGATTGTACGTGTATGGGTGGGCGGGTGGGTCAACGAGAATATACGTGTATGGGTGGGTGGGTGGGTCAATGCCACTGTACGTGTATGGGTGGGCGGTTTTAAGCTGGTAGTGCTCTGGTATTTTTGCACTATTAGCTTTACTAACTGTTAGATTAGTTTTTATCTTAGTTATCGTCGTGAAAATGTTAGTCTGTTATCACCATACCAATACCATTGTACGTGTATGGATGGGTGGGTTGGTCAATACCACTGTACGTGTAAGGGTGGGCGAGTGGGTCAATAACACTGTACGTGTATGGGTGGGCAGGTGGGTCAATAACACTGTACGTGTATGGGTGGGCGGGTGGGTCAATAACACTGTACGTGTATGGGTGGGCGGGTGGGTCAATAACACTGTACATGTATGGGTGGGCGAGTGGGTCAATAACACTGTACGTGTATGGGTGGGCAGGTGGGTCAATAACACTGTACATGTATGGGTGGGCGAGTGGGTCAATAAGACTGTACGTGTATGGGTGGGCGGGTGGGTCAATAACACTGTACGTGTATGGGTGGGCGGGTGGGTGGGTATTTATTAGTTTTATTTTCAATACCACTGTACGTTTATGTACATATGAAGGTGGGTCAATACATGTATGTGTATGTAGTATAAAACACTTACAGTTTGTATATAGCCTTAGTATATAAACTATCTCTATATAGCCTTAGTATATAACTATATAAACTTGTATATAGCCTTAGTATCTAAATTAGTATATAAAACTCGTTGTGCCCGTTACACCACGTCATTCGGCCCGGCCTGCTAACTTTTGACTTCAAGTGCGTTGCTATCTATTTATTATTGTAGTACACACAATCAATGATGCAAGTATTACTTAGCTTATTTCAAAAACTTCATTTAATTTTTCTTTTTTATGACAGCTGTAGATCAATTAAATAAGTTAAATAACTGCATACCATTGAATCCTTCAAGTCCAGAAGAGTGGAGCCCTACAGTCGAATGTGAATAAAACCGTGCCTACAACCTTCCTTGATTTAACATTATGAAAGATCTAACCTCAATATTACAAACACAATTATTTATATTCAAAGAGATGTTACTTTTCGATTCATTAAAATCTCTTCATGTTATTCTTATGGCCGAAAAACGTAATTGGAGGCCCATACTCTTCAGGATGATACTATTTAGGAATTAGGACTTTACTACCCAATAACAAACAGAGGTAAATTTATTGGCACCTTAACTGTTTAAATTAGTCATAAAATAAAGGGGAAGTTGCGTTGACAAAAAAACTCATTTATTGTATTAGGTATTTATACAAGTAAAGCAAGCCAGTTTTTATGTTTACATATACATAGATGCTAAAATAATAGATTAGCGTGTGTTGTAGTGAATTCGAAGCTGGTAAGTAGTCCTGCTACTAATTGAAGAGAATACTTCGGAAATTTCATTTAGCAAGGGCTAAATGAAATAAGGAATCCAAACCACGTACTGCAGCTTTACTAACTGTTCGATTAGTTTTTATCTTAGTTATCGTCGTGAAAATGCTAGTCTGTTATCACCATAATTGGACCCGGTGTCTATAAAGTCACCTTCAATCTATAGCCATAGATCTGTGGGTCGAAATCATGTCTTTGATTTGTATGTGTGAACATGAATTTAATGTAAATTTATATTTATTAGTTTATGTTTGAATTATATGGTTAGGTGTCACGATTTGAGTGCTAATTTTATCACCTTTTAATTTTATACCTTGAAACTGCATACACCATGTATCCAATCAGGCTTCCATTAAGAATTTAATGTTTAGCTGTAAAAAAATTAAATGAACACAATTGAAGTAGACTAATTAATACCATTGATTTTATATATAGCTGTTTGTAATCAAGGGAATTCTATTACTAGTGGGTGTTTACAATAATATAAATGTAGCAACGCAAGTAATGTGAGTGCGATACTGTAAATAAATTTAATATTTATTTATACAATTAATCTACTATTACTTTTAGTCAAAAGTTACATGCCGATGCCGAAGGCCGAGATGTATCGAGCGCAGCGAGTGTCGGGGTTGGCATGCGAAACGTGCAGGGGTGTCCACTAGTTATAATATATTTCCTTCTGATGTACCAAGTATTTAGTTTGTTTCAGTTTTATTTGAATCAATTAGTTAGGCTATACAGTATATAGTACATATACGCTTGAATAATGATATTATGAATAGAACTAGTTGAGTCTGAGGCCACGCAATTTCACATTTACTTTCATGCTATAGGTTTGTGTGGTTTATCAGCATTACGTAATAAATAATGTGTGCATATATAAATATTTTATTTATTCCTCCTTCATTAATATTATTTACTTTTAATCCCAATTTAATACGTTAGTTACCGACATTCACGTGATATATATTTTGAATTTCATCTTTTAAATAACATTTTTTCAACGTAAAATAAAATATCGTAAATTTGTCATCTTTGGTTATATCATATTTAGCTCAACAATCTCTGGTTAAGCCATTACTTAATTAGTGCCTTGCAATCCTGTTACCAAATAACTACTTATATTTCAATTAAATAGCAAATTTTAGATTTGTGAATGAATTATTGTGTTTTACATTTATTTCATACACAATTTTAAGACTTTCAAACTCCTTCCTCTAAAATCATATCCACGTAGAAAGTTAATATTTTTGTAATTTTTAGTCGGTAAGTAAATTAACAGGGCTTCTACTTATCTGATGAATCGGTAACATTTGACTTTGTTGAATTTAATTTACCTGAAACTAAACGCTTTGTTAGGTTCGTTATTAAAGTGAAGATAAACATTTTTTTAGCGTATGAGATCCAGATAAATTATGATAATTTACTAATATTGAATAAAATATTAAAATAATATTACTAAGAATATGTATTATATCAAGGAATTACTCCTTATTTATAAACTTATGAGAAATTAACAAAATTGTTTAGACCTCTTCAAAAATAATTTAATAAAACACAAATTTTTGTTTAAAAAAATGATCTACCGGTCACATCAGGTTTTTAAAACAACATTAAAAACAATCGATTAAGGTTTTTAGTGTATTAAACTATCATACAATATTATTTTATTTTTATCAACTATAATATTATCACTGAACATTTATAAATGTATTTATATAACAATGTCCTTCATATATATAAATTTTAAAGTTCAGAATAAAATATGGTGTGTTTAGCATAGCATTATTATTTGTAGGATTTTGACTTCGTGTTATGTTTGCTTGTTTAATGTATTAAAAAGGGAAAATTTACTGTTCTCATTGTTAAAAAATTCAAACCAGAAAGTGTTGTAAGTTCCACTATGAAACTAATTAGTGTTCACTGAGTTATGTCTTTACTAAGTTCTGCTATACAGCCAGTGTAATCAGGTAGTGTTGTAGTCCAGCTGTTAGAAGCAAAGTGTTTGTATGATACGTTCAGTATTATCATGCGTCCACTCAAGTTATCATTATCATTATGATCATCTTTATGATGGGTGCTGTTGGATAAATTAGTAGCCGTGTAATAAGTGGCCTGGGGCTGGCCCTAACCCTTCTATTGTGAAAGAAATGTGAGTCAAGCTTATCCAGATGGTTTAATGACTAAACCTAAGTTCCGAGGTTCGAATCCACACTGAGCTAACGGTCGGTACTTCATTCGTTCAATGAAGTTCACACACAGGCCTGCAGGCCAATGTGAACTGGTGAGTGAAATATAAGTAAAATAAATAATAATCAACATAAAAAAATAATTGAAAAATGCAATAAACAAATAAAAAAATCCTATATATTTACTTTAAAATACGCAAACAAAATATCGGTGTCTTACGAATTATTAAATGATATTTTACTAGGCAAGTCCAATACCTCAAGTGAAATGATTTAGTTCTGTGTTTTAGCGAACCACCCACATGTTCCTACATAGTTCCTTTGACATAGATGTGTTTGAGCGGATGGGGGGACCAGTTGCCCGGTAGACAGTGAAAGTGTAAAGTCATTACGCCATCGAGATTCTCCAAAGCTGGAAACTGGTTATATGGACTTTTCCCCTCTGATTCAGTGGTGTTTTCGCACAAGTTTATCTGCCTGAAAAATCTGATTGATAGTCTAAACTATCCTAAATAGCGAAACATCAACGATCAAATGCAAGGATTTCTTTAGTCATAAAGACGGTCAGTAAAATGAACTGGCTCATTTATATTTATTTAAAAAATTTATAATTCTCTAGAACATCCTTGGATGTACGGAAACACCATAAAATTAGTAATAGACTATCATACGTGTTAGTATCGCTTTTGTATATCTGACTTAGTATTCGTAATACTACATAAGGAGTCACAAGGACGCCGAGAAACGATGGCCCAATGTAATAAAGTAACAACACATAATACTTATTAAAAGTATCTTCTGAATTACGAATGGTACAGAAAATTATAAAAAATAAACACCGGTATCTTATCAATAGTTTATGTATTTGTTCATTAATAGACAACGTATCAAGTAAAATGTTAACAACTGAGAGCCAAAGATAATTTGAAGACTACTATTTTTCCGGAATTCACCTTAGTACTTAAAAATTTGCATTTGCATTATTTGTTAACCATTATTAACATTTTTTTATTTTAAAACAAGACAATATGCCTATATATATTAGAAATATTTTTGTCATTGGATTATAATAAAATACACGTGCGTTTCATTAAAAGTGGCTTCTGGGTAGTTGTTTGTATTTAAGTACCTAATTTTCATTCAAAAACTATGGTATTAGTTCTATAACATTAGCAATAAATCACGTAACACATCTAATTACTGTAACAATCACGTAGAACTCAGCTCAGCCAGTGAGAACAACACTGATATTAAATTTATGGTTTTGTTATAACGCGTTCTTTTTATCAGGCGTTCAAGTCTCAGGTGACTGTTGGACCTATTGTGTTAGTCGGGCCATTAACAAGAGGCATTTAATATATGTACATGGTTTTATTTATGATAAAATTATGTTACAAATATGTTACACCACTTCTACCCACAGATATTTCAAGATATACAGTGACATACGAATAAATACACTTCTTCGTACGTGTATTATTAACCAATGATACTCTTCGCCAATATGTATTAGCTATGTTTACTTCATAAAAGTGAATAAATTCGAGAGATACATTCTAGCAATTCTACTAATATTCTTCAGGTTTACAACCATTTAAAACAATTGGAATGTAATATTGTCATTCACTATCTAATACTTTGTCGGGGTTTTTTTAGCGATTGATTATATATCTTATGAGTAAAATAAACTGTGTACAAACTGTGAAAGGCATGGAAACAACAGATTCATTTATTAACAATTTATCTTATATATTATTTTTACATTACATAAAATAGTGAATTTAAATATGAAACTACTCATCAGTAAAACAATGTATTGATGAAAAAAATGTCAATTATTTAAAAGCTGCCAAATTAATCTCTTTAATAAAAATATTTTAGCTTGCTTAGTAGTAGTACTAGCTGAAGATGATACAAGTTTTCTCCCACATTGCAACACAACTTGTCCCGGGTCTAGGTATCATGTTAACTTTCAAACCGGTTCTCATAAATTTAGTCACTACTTTAAGAAGGTCGCAAACATTTAATTTAATACTACTTTTCCACTAACTTTTGTGTATTAGCTTGGGGAGTATCGAGTCTGCAAATTTGTTTGTGAATGTTTAAAGAATCAACGGCGTATTGAATTATTTTTAAATGAAATGAAAATAAAATGAAATGAAAAACGTCTTCATTCATATTACAAGAGGTGAAGTTAGGGTTGCAAAGCCCTCTCTACCACTTAACCTCATTTTCATAATGTTTAAGACGTAATCAATAAACCAGAGAAACACTCTAGACATGTCATTATTTTATAAAGTGATTTTTGAAGGGGCAAATGATGTCATAATGAAATAAAAGGTATTTATTATTGTGACAAAGTAAGGAGTATTTTATTCATTATTAAGACGCCGATCGTCAACATATGGGAGAATTTGTGTGATGGGAATAGATGAATGAGTGTAGTCACTGTTACTAAGGTCGACTGTTCCTCAGAAAAAGCTGTTATTAATAGCCCGATAGCCAACACAACTAAGGGACCAACAGCTTTACGTGGAGTCCGAACCACGTAGTGTTGATATGATTTTCAGCTGACAAGCCCGATACTTAGTTATCTTCCTTACACAACAATTAAACCCTCACTAACATCCAACATGGACATCCCAGACTTCTCTAGTAGTGTCAACGTCGATGGCAACCACTCCATGTCGGAGGAACGAGCATAGAACCTATCGCCTACAATCTTCTCACCACTTTGTCCCCATTGTAGATTTACATATCTCTTTCATTAAAAATAATCTTTGGATCTTTTCCGTTTTACGTATACCAGATAAATAGCGGGAATACGGACGTATCCACAGGTTAGGTATGAACGATTCCGGTATTCATAAATCCCAGTCACTACTGCATATCGAATCACTACTGAATCACTATGTACACACATAAACAATCGAAAGTACAGGAGAATAACATAAAGCCGTAGTGATGGTATCATTATTTTAAAAGTAAATGGTTCCATGAAAGATGATAATAAAAATATGAAATAGAGTGTAAAGTTTAGTATTTGTTAAATATTAATAATTGAATGTGCTCCTAATAATATTTATGAATACGCTCAAACTTTGTGCACAAATCAGGATTGAATAGTGACATAAACAATAGAAAAAATGTAAGTAACAAAAAATAGAAATGGTCCATGATTGGGTAATACACCAATTATTACTATTGTATATGAATGTATAACAAAATTATTTATTAAAATTATATGTACGAGAAATGAATGTGATTCAATTAATTTAAATTGAAATATTTCAAATTTCAAACTTAGTTAAAGTTATTTCCTTAATTGTTTAAAAGAGATAACTAATTGATTAAAGATATTACTAATAAAAACATGTTGTACCAATAATTCAAGTATTCAATAATTTTTAATACGTAACTATATTTTAATAACAATTTAATTGTATATAATATTAAATGCTGTGTTTCCAAACACACTATATCGATCATCCCTCTATCCTACAACTAATTGAGAGATATATTAATTTTCTATATTTATTGGAAATACAAATATAAAACAAATCAAAGTTCAAATGTAACAATTAAAAATAAAATTGCAAAATAACTTGATCAACATGTAATTTAAGATTTAGTTCTAATATATATTACACTCATTTAATTGATTTAGCTATGTATAATTTTTAATTTATCTCTTTTTAATTATACTTACTGATCATCTTTTTACTGCTGTAGTTTTGTTTATCTTTTCTTGGTGGCATTTCCAAGATTCTAAAAATCGAACTAAAATATGAAAATATTAGTCATAAAACAAGAGATTATTAAATTTAAATAAAATACGTATTATACAATAATAAATAGAAATCAACAAAACAATAACTATTCTTTCCATTCATAATGCTACATAACCAATAATTAAAGTATTTGATTTGTACAGTATACGCATAAATGTACAAACCATGCGACAAAGCGGTTGTTGTGGTTTATAATACCCAACAGTCACAAAATGTCGTTTCTAATTATAAATGCAAAAAATTAAATAAATAATATAATTTAAAATGTTCAATGAAAAGATCGAAGTAAAAAAACTTGAAATCAAATCACAAAATAAATATTTGACTTTGGTATTCAAAGTTTTATATTCAAGAGGCACCTTTTACCATCTCGAAGTGGAACAATTATGTTAAGGAATCAGCTGTTTTTACTAACAGCTGTATTATTGTTACTGTGCTTTATTAAAATAAATAAATTTTTCAAGGAAAAGTCTTGGTCTGTAAAAACGTTTCATTCACATTACCATTAATGTAGCTCAATATATTTTTGAAAGGGGAA
>JAQJVL010008806.1:0-18351 GCA_035578905.1 Stictocephala bisonia
AAATGTTTTACCCGTACCTTCTTTTTCTCATCATTCTTTCACTTCACCTATTACTGGTCTTACTCTTAGTCCCATACTCTGTATCTCCCATTCCATCCATTTCTTCAAAGTCCTACAATATCCTATTTCATACCTTTCACATGCAAACAATCCTATTCTATATCTCTGTCAGTTTTCTCTTAATGGTTCTTGGTTTAATTAATTTCTTATGTATTTTGTTGCTACTCCTAGACTACATTTTACTAGCTTTTATTTTTGTCTTTTCTGTAACCCTTAATGCCCTCACCTGTGCTCTTTATGTAAAAGATTATATATCGTATACCCTGATATGATTTCATTTCTTCTTTGGAGTATTTTCTGGCATATTACTGATTACATAACTCCTTAATTTATAAAAGCTTCCAACCTGCCTTGCTTGTTATCATTTTCATTTGTTCATATTTTTAAGTACTGGTACCTAGGTTGAAAATGTGTAGCCTACTCTGTTCAACTCTTCTCTTCCCAAGACTAAATTTTTAACTATCTTTGTTTCTTGTCTTGACATGTTAGACTACATATTTTTCATATTTGATCCAAATATTGGTTTTGTGGAAAATTACCTTTTATTTTTAGTCTATACATTTTTCATTTAGGACTTAACTTAATCCATCCCTCTCCAAGGTTTCAAGTATCATGGGCTTTTTTTTAGGTATAGTTTGTAAGCACTTTCTCTGTTGAAAATATACACCAGTCAATAGGCCTGCACTCATAGCACCATATTCCACATTTACTATAGAAATAGTGTTACAAATTTCATGAAAATTATTTGTCGTAGTCATAAATAGTTCACATAGGCTATTCTTGTTCTTTACCTTTCTACACATTCACGAAGAAGAAGAAAAACATCAAATAGAATATAAATTTTGAAAAAAATCTTTTAAAATACAGAAAAATAAGTTGTAGAAATATTCTAAATTCTTTATTCAATACAAAATACAGTCCTCGATCATGTAAATATATTTCTACAGATAGGTAAAATATCATATTTTGATTTGAGAGAAGATCTAAATTATGCATTTTAACCATAAAATACTTTTTTTAATACATTTAATTATGAGTGATTAATTAGACTTTGATATAGGCCTAACTGTTTATTGTAGTGTATAAATAATGAAATTGTGCTTAAGGAACATTTTACTTGGAGCGACTGATGCGATGATCGCAAGGACTGCTTCACATGGTTTTACATTGCCCTGTCTTGCTAGAGTCGAAATTATGGAGAAAAATCTTATGCTAAGCAGAAGTTAATACGGATTTGAAGGTCTTTTTCAATTAAACTGAGGACAAGGCAAACAGAACTGTTTTAAGTTTTATAAAATCACAGACTTATTACTGTTAGCTCTTAAACTATTTTTGATTAACAACTAAAAGAAACCTTCCGTAGATTGTGTTTTATACATTAAATGTGGTTCAACACAAGGTTAGAATAACATGTCCACAATTTGTTCATAATACATAGTAAGTATTTCAAAAATTGTTTTTTTCGTAAACTCATTTTATGATACCCGTAAATGATTAAATGACAAAGATAGCTCGATGGATGGGACTTAGCTTTGTGACAGGAGATCACTTTACATTCTATAATCAATAAATATACAATCATGACTTTTGGATAGTTATCCAAATATACATCGCACTTTTATAATTAACAAATGGTAGCTGACAAACCGTACGATATAAATATATATATATAGTAAAAGTAAACGTCACACAACACAAATGTGTCTAACGGGCTGAAATATAAAAAAATCAGATTGTCAAAAAAATATTTGTATGGGTTTATTTGGAATCAATCTACTAAAAACTCTTTATTGAGACTGAAAAACCTTGCATGCTTAGCAGTTTCTAAACACAATTTATATGTGAAGAGAATGGAGTGAGTTATAGACCGCCTCTCGGCCTACCCAGTATAAGTTTGTATACCATCCCACCGCTTAGCATATCTAAAGAGTCTAAAGAGCGCCACCCATCACCACCTAGCTTAAGTCTTTATGGTCACCCACCATCATTGTCATATGTACACAAACTGTACAGTTTACACTCGGTATCACTGATCAACACAAGACACTTATGGACCGACCCTCATCATCTGTACTTCCCACCCTTACCGCTTTTCTCTTCCTAATGTAACCCTGCAACCCTGCCCAAAAACCCCCTTATAAAGCTAACACTGATGTTGCGTTGTAATTTTACAAATGCAAAAGTTGCAGTGTTTATAATAATATGTATCAGTACTGGTTTAACGTGTTTAATGGGGTGTAGAACTCGTCAATGAAAGGGAAACAAAATGTATAATGAGGCTTAGAAGCGGTAACTAGGTAACATGAATCTTATATTCATTTCTCATAGAAATATTGGTAGAAATAGTGAAAGAAAGGACTTTATAGTCCTAATTTTATTTTGTAGGCTTAAGCGACTGGTGTCATTACTAAAACTAAAGCTTCCGGTAACGACCATGTCGAGGTGTTATCTACAATACATCACCAAACGTTTCGCCCATGCTGTGATGTGGCATCCTCAGTAGTATCACTAATGTATAGTCCTAATTTCTCTCGTAATTATGACGATTTTTTCATTAAAAAAATACATATATAAAATAACTAAATGAATGTAAGTTTATCAATCATATTTCAATTTCGTATGTTGTACTCTACAAACACATGAGACTGTCAAAGAAATGCTTTAATCTTATGATTTATTTTAAAATTATTTGAACTTGTACCTAAATGTAGACCAATTTTCAATTATTCTATTGAATATATTTTACTACTTAATATTCATCAGTGTTTTTTTTTAGTTAAAACAGGTCCATTGCAGACACCATTATCTGATTGATGTGTCAATATTTTGAGAAGTATCGTATGATACTGTTTGTTTTGTTTTAGTTGTTGTATAAAGCGTGTTTTTAGATTTGTTTTCTTCTGAATGTGTTATTAGAAAATTCAATGTTTATCATTGTAAGTTTTGCATTTGTTATGAAATAAATTTTGCTTGTCATGTAAATTAGCCTATTATTTTTGCTTATTTATACAAAACCTGTATTGTTGTTGATTACTCACTGCGGTACTGTAATTGTTTCAGGCTGCCATTTGGCATTGCTTAAATAACTATGCATACCCTGATGCAATTTTTTTAGCAGAACGACTGAGGGCAGAGGGTGAGTAACTTTGGTCCGTAATGTTTAACCTATGTATATATAAGGCATGTTAGTAACAAAAGGGACAGAGCCCACATTGGTCACTTTTCAATTAAGTAACAACAGATTATTTTTCTGCTCTAGGGCTGTGATTATAGTAAAAAGTGAAAATAAATTAAAGCTGAATACCGAGTATGGTAAACTGAAGACAGTGAAAACATTGATGTTTCTAAAATCTTTTGAAGACATTGGATTCGTCATCAGTGGATTACCAAATTTGCAGACCCATCTAAACCTTCTCCCACCTAAACACCAAAATACTATAGTATACTTTTTAATGGCGAAACAAATTAGTGTTCAAGTGCTCGTTAGTCGTGGCACTATCTCATGTGACTGTATATCCAGTAACAGATGTCTATTGATGGACAAGTATGTATAGGAGCCAGTAGCTGCGGAATATTTCATTAACTCAGTCTAGTTTTCCCATACTTTAGGTGACAAGTTAGAAATTAATGTTTAATGATTGTATATACTATTCAAAGCTGTGATGTATGTTCCTTGCTACACACAGAATCATGGTCAGTGAATGCACACTATGTACGTTGTGGTACAGTGAGCTGGGCCCTTTGAAACCACCCAAAGATTATTAATGTTATATCGTATTTTTTTGTTTCTACAATATTTTACCAGAGTTTTGAACTCGGATGTTCAACTAAGCAACTAAGATATTACAGCCCTAAATCGAAGGTCATATTTAGGGCTATATATATATTCTTGCATTAAGTTTATATAAATAATATATATATATATATATATATATATATATATATATATATATATATTTATATATGGTTTGTACACTAATTTCCAATTTGTATTGATTAATATTTTGATTAGTTATTTGTTAGTATTCTGCCACCTAGAAAGGTAAATAAATAATTTGTTAGTATTTTTATCAGTAGAACACCATTAGTAGAATAAGTTATATAAATAAAAAGCACTTTTGTTTACTTGTGCTTTTGCAAATTTATAACGACATGTTTTACGCAAGATGTGGATGTTATCACTGTTTCAGTGGACTCTGATGAAACACTATTTCTCCTGGCGACATGCTACTACCGCAGTGGAAAGCCAGCTCAAGCGTACAATATCCTACGTGACAGAGGCACCATGTCAGCACAGTGCAAGTACCTAATGGCCAGGTGTTGTCTAGATTTACAAAAGTAAGTATTTTGGTAATGAATTATTTAGTGATAATTTTTTTTATTTCAATGTACTTTTCATTAAATGTTTTCATGTAACTGATTGTTGTTTTTGGCCAAAGGTTTTAGATTTTAATCAATTTAATAATTAATAGTTTTTTAAAAACTTTATGTCAGTAATAAATTGCTTTAATAATCTCAATCCTACTGTCAATACAGTGTTTGTGTGTGTAGGCCGCTGTATCACAAACAACTGTATAGTAGTGTGGAGGCAATATCCACAATTGTATTTAGTTACACGCTTCACTTAAAATAGCAATTGTTCTCATATGGATCAATTTTTTAATAGTCTAAATGAAAAAGGTGCAGTGCACATCTACCAATTCCAGTGAAATATCACATTTGAATTTGTTACTAATATACGCAATTTGATGATGAAACAAGTACGATAATAGACCTAGCTACCAAAGATTACATTATTTTAAAATTCTGAAAATTCTCTTGGAATTACTTAAATCTTTTAAAACGAAAATACTTTATTTTTTATAGAAGATAGGTTAATTTGTTTGATCATCAATTTAAAAAAAAGACAGATTTATTTTATAAAGACGTGCATGGGGAAAAACTTGATAATTTTTAAGTTTGCAAAAAAAATTTGAGTTGTAATTATAATTTGTTATAGTTCTTTTTTTTATGAGTTGGAAACCATTTTTAGTATTAGAGAATGACACTACAGTATATAATTATTGAAAGGAAGAAATTTTATAGTAATGTATTGGGTAAAGAATAAACATTCCTAAATATTTTGTTAATATATATCTAAATATAAAAAGGCATTAAAAACTTGTTTAGGCTTACTGTTGTAAGTATTTTTAATTTGTTGTAAGCAATTTTTCAATTTTTCTGTGGATTAGAACTTCTATTTAATTTTGTTGGGAAATACCCAAGAATAAATCAAATACTAAAGTAAGCAAAAATCTTCGAACACACGATTAGTTTAGCAAGCTATTCATTTATAGAAAGAGGCAGAAACATGTAAATTGTTATGGAATCTAAAAGTATTAAAGAACTAAACACAATAATAAACATTGAACATATCTATAAAAGTTGTTACTTTTATTCACAAACGTGTTTGCGAAGGTAAGTCTATGAGCATCCAAAATTATCTAGCACAAAGTGTCTTAGAATGTATCCCATTCACTACATACATACCTGATCACTGAACTTGAACTAACAACAATACCTATTGTCAGCACTGGTGGCGTAGTTTATTGACAGGCACTCATTCTTAGTAAGCTGTTTACAAATTATAAAAATAAACATGCATAATAAATTTTTAAATAACTTCTATATTGAATTTAGAAAATTTATTTGCATTAATACGTTTCTTTTAACATTGAAAAATGAATCAAATATTGCTCACTTTTAGAAAATCAGTTTAGAAAATCTCTAATACAAATTAGCAAAATATTGCCACCTCAGGTTTCTTGGTTGTTACTGTACTAGCGATGTATGGTATCTTCATCTTGGCTGACGTATGGCGAAATATCGCTACACCGTCTTCTTCGTTTTTTAACTGGCAGCTCTCCTAAAATGGTTAATTAGTTTTATTGGTTCACATAAATTAGCAATCACGTTTAATGCAGTAACTAATGAAAATGTCACTAGTAATTTGTAGTTATAGTGGTATAATTGTTATTATATTGTATACTTTTATGTGCTTATTTATATAATGGACGCACGTATGCACTTTCCGCATATTACGTCAATTTGTCATGTAGTATATAGCAAGCAAGCATGCATGTGCTTCACCGGTAGATTCATCAATTGCAAAAATACAGTAGATATATGATTATGATTTATGTAGGTTTTATAAAGTAAAACAATAGAACAATTTAAAAGGGGAAGTATTCACAAAAATCATGCGAGATGGAATAGAATAAAATTACATAACCTCAACAATCAGCTGGTCACCACCAAATGACTAATTCCCAGCAAACATGTTTACACAACACAAATGTGCGTCTGTCGCATACTACGAGACGTAAACCAGGTGCATGTTTACATCTACAGCAGAAAGTCTATTAGTTCTAATATGCATTCTTAATTTTTACATTTACCAAATTAGAGAATTAAATGTTTCTTTTCTCTGCACTGTTACAGAAGTGCAGAAGCCGAATCAGTGTTGACAGGTGGAGATATTACAAGAACACGAAATCTTGATGAGATCACTTCAGAGTTTGGTAACCTTTCTTGTTTCGTGTTAAGTGCGATTGGTCGTATTTGTTGTGCATCTGAACGGACTACTCGTGGTGTAGAGGCGTACAAACGTGCACTGCGGATAAATCCATTCCTTTGGCAATCGTACGAAGAGCTGTGTCGTCTTGGGGAGAAGCCTGAGGCAAACAAGATCTTCACAATTTCCAATCTTGACAATCTCTCCCATATCACAGGGGCCACCAGCCCTTTAATAAACCAAACAGAAGTCGGGATGAAATCGGATGCTCCAGAAATTAACTTGAACTTACAGTAAGTGTTGTCTGCCTTAGGACTACTAGCTTTTATTATATTTCTTTATTTTACAAAATATTTTGTATTAGTTGGAAAAACTTAAAACAATATAGTTCATTTAAGATATTTCAAAATTAAAAACACTATTGAAATAGCTTCAGTATATATAAAACATTGATATAACAATTATGAATTTATGATTCTGTATATAAATAGCATTGTACTTGTCTTTTCATTATAATTCTAGAACAAATAATTTGTTTATGCCAATTAATATTATATATAACTCATTAAAAATGTAATTATATGATTATTAATAATCATGGAATACTACAAATTATTGTAAATATATTTTTAGTCGCTTTGACAATGATTCACTAACTAAAAAAAATGCAGTAGGTACCAGGTTTATTCATCGTCTAGTTCAGCGGTTCTCAACCTTTTAGCACTGGCCCCTTTGAACACTGAAGATAGCTCACGCCTCCCCTCCAGTCAATAATTGGTTGGTTCAAGTTAGAACAGTGAAATTATGAAACTGACGATGCTAACTCTACGTTAGCAAAAGCTGGGATGCAAAATAAAAATCCAGATATATTTAAATACGAAAGTTTATTTGATGGTTTTGAAAGTTTTTGTTTTTTAACAAAATATATATTTTTTAATTTTTTTTCTTTGTACCCTCACACCTCCCCTGAAATTCTTTCACGCCCCCCCAGGGAGGCGCGCCCCCCAGGTTGAGAACCACTGGTCTAGTTTATTGAAATTAAAAAAACCCTCCATTGTAGAATCTTAACTTTTATGTTAAACTTTTAAGTGTTTTAATAATTGATTTTACGAGTTTTACTTTTAAACAACAAAATTTTAGTAGTTTATTGGATATTTTCATAAACATTGTTACTCTTCAAATTGTGTTATTTAAGCATCGTGGCAACGATGCTTATAAGTCTTAGGCACAAGTGTGTGACATGTTGCAGACTGTTTCCTTATGGCAACTTATGCCGGCACATATTGTGTGACTTTTTTTGGGAGAAATTCGTTATAATGGCAATGCGGCTTTAGTAAAATTAAAAAAATATTGATGCAGTTATTGCCATTACAGGACACCTCTCCAACTTGGGAACATTCTGACGAGTAACACTCTTCATTGCAGTGGGATAAAACCATTTTCTCCAGACGACACTCCAGTGTTCTCATTACGCCCATCCAAGGCTTCAGCATTCAGGAAAATGTTTTCGGGTGGAACTGTCACACCTCTTACTCCCAGGTAAACCAGTGATTCTACATATTTGAAACTGTTACACTGGCACTAACATAGTCACTCCAAAAAATTAAGCAATTAATTTTAAAAATAAAAGGGTTTAGCAAAAAAATATAAAAACATTTTATAGAGTGAAAACTTTGTTCATGTTTGTAAAATCAATATCCTGAGTTGATATTATGGGTTAGGTTTAAGGGCACTAGTCAGGAATTAGTATATTGGAGAGATAGGACACAGCAAACTTACCTTAGAAGACAAGTTCACTAACACCAGAGTAGTAGTAACATACACAAAAGAAACACAAAATCAGACAAATTTTCTGTGCCACTGGCACTTTCTTCAGGTGAGTAAAGAGAGAGAGACTGACATGGCTTCCACTATTGCTGGGTAGGTGGCAGTGGTGAGGGTTGTACATCCATAGATCAACGCTTAGGTATTGATGCAGTTTTTTTTCAGTTGGTACTACATGGAGGAAAAAAATTTGCTGATGGGGAAGGGTTTGAGGGGAAGAGTTCTATCTTATGTTCAGATTAGGTGGGACATGGGATTTTGTTATCAATTGGTGTGCTAGCTAATTCCATCCTTCGGAGTTGGAAACTATTGGCATGGGAAGGAAGGGATCTGATTACTTTAGTGGAACACTGATCAAAATTTTGGTTATGGAGAAGAGTATGGGCAGATGCAGGTTTTTCACGATTTTGGACTTTGCAATCATGTCTATGGCCATTCATGCATTTTCGAAGGGTTTCACTGGTAAGGCTGATATATTGGGCAGGACAGTGCTGGCACTGGAGTTGATAAATTAAAATGGTAGAATCACAGGAGTGGTTTTCAGGCATCTTGTAGGTCAAGGAGGTAGTGGAGCTGGTAAAAGATGTGGCTGGGAGATGAATTGGGCAGGTTTTGCAAGATTTCTTGTTACAAGGATTAGAACCGAGTGGTTGCTGGTCTTGAGCACAGGTCAGGATGTTGAGATCAGGTAACTTAGAATGGACCAGGATTAGGCGGAGGTTTTTGTTTTGTCTGAAAGTCACAGTAGGAGTTTTTTCAAGGAGATCTTTGGTGTGGGGGGAAGTGTTTAAGATGTTGAAGCCATCTTTCAGGATTTGGTTGGGTTTCTGTAGGCCATGGTGGTAATTAGTGACAAGGGGTAAGCACTGGGTACTACTTCTGGTTTGGGGTTTGTTTTGGGACTGGGCTAAACGGATTTGGTAGGACCACTGCCACCTACCCAGCAATAGTGGAAGCCATGTCAGTCTCTCTCTCTTTTCTCACCTGAAGAAAGTGCCATTGGCACAGAAAATTTGTGTATGTTACTACTACTCTGGTGTTAGTGAACTTGTTTTCTAAGGTAAGTTTGCTGTGTCCTATCTCTCCAATATACTGAGTTGGTATTATGGATTCTGGCAGTCTTGTGGTAACACGCCGTCCACCCATGGTTTTTATTAAGCTTTAGAAGGGGCAGAACAACAATAATACCTTTTGTTACAGGTACCGTATCGTGCTAGTACAAAGAAAGATAATTTAAAACAAATTTTTTTGATCATACAAGTGTTAGCTAGTTAATATGTTGTGTATGAAACGAAAATACAAAAATAAACTTTATATACAAGTAAGAAGGTCAATTTAAAATTATATACGGAAGTAAGATGAAGGGATTCACAAAATGCAATAGATCTAAAGCAGAATAAATCACAATTATTTTGAAATAGAATTTCAGGTCTTAATAGATAACACTAAGCATGCTTATGTAATTAACTCAAAAGAGGGACAAATATAGGAAAAGCTAGTAATACAGAAAGTTGATGGCTCTGCATTAAATTCATTAATATTAAATGCCAGTAGTTGTACTTTACTGTTGTTGTGGGGGAGTAACTGGTCAAAATTATAAAATTTAATTTGTTATTGTTAAAATAATATATTTCACAGGGAGAAAGAAGAATGTATAAAATAATGGAAAACAATTTAATTGTTATTCACTACCGTTTTTAGAAAATGCTGACAGCCTTATACATCAGTTTATTTTTTAACTGATGATGACTTGACTGAAATAAAAATTAACGTAAAGTTACATGAGCATAAATAAAACATACTAAATCACAGAATATTTTTAGAAAAAGCATAACTTTTATTTAAGTATAACAATCCATTATTTGACATTTTTAGCTATTTGATTGCTTAATATTTATAAATATATATAAAAAAAACTACACTTAGCAATCTTTTCTTGATTTTTTTAATGTTTAAAATCGATTTCGGTCTCGAAAGACCATCATCAGTTTAATATAGAATACAAATAGGGTTATAAATATATCTTTAGAATAATTAATTTAACAGCTGATATTATAAAAATTTAAATAAAAATGTAGATGGATAAGTTGTAGATCTTGTTAAATTTTATAATTTTGTATCTTCATGATAGAATCAAACATAATATTTGAGTGAAATTTTATTTGATCGTTGAGTAATAATGATGGGTTTTCTTTTGTGTTTTTGTATATGTAAAATTTTTCAATGGCATCTAGTTTTTTACTTTTAGGTGCAAAATGGATAATGTCTAAATTTTCTTCAATTGATGAAATATTATGGTTTTCTTGTATTAAATGTTCAGCAAATGTTGATAAATTTTGATGTTTGTTTTTTGGTATATGTTCTTTGAATCTTCTATTAAAACTTCTTCCTGTTTGGCCAATGTAATATTTAGGACAAGTTGAACATTTAATTTTATAAATTCCAGAATTATTGTATTTGTTTTCATTATTTTTAGTAGAGTAGTTATGCTGTAGTATATGTTTGATACTGTTCTTCGTTCTATATGTAATTTTATATCCTTGTTTGGAGAATATGTTATGTAAAGATTTGTTAATATCTCCATGATAGGTCATTTGAATGTAGTTATTTTTTTCTTTAGTTTTAGAATCAAGAGTTTTCTTGCTGTGTTTATTAATTAATTTACTTATTAAATTTGCTTGATATCCATTATCGACAGCAATTTGTTTGATAATGTAGATTTCTTCTTGGTAATCTTCTTCTGTAAGAGGTGTATTTAGTAGTCTATGAATCATACTGTGGAAGGCTGCTAATTTGTGTGAAGTTGGATGATTGGATGTATTGTGAATTATTTGATTTGTTGATGTTGGTTTACGATAAATTTTGAATTGGTGTTTGTTATCTTTTTTAGTTATGGTAAGGTCAAGAAAGTTTATGTTGTTAGATTTTTCTATTTCTGTTGTAAATTTTAAGTTAGGATGAATTTTGTTCAGAAAGATTTCTAATAGATCTATTTGTCTTTGGTTTCCGTTGAATAGACAAAGAATGTCATCAGCATATCTATGATAATATATAATTTTCTTGGCGTAAGGGTTTATTTCAGGGTTGAGAATGTATTTATTTTCAATATAATTTAGGAAAATGTCTGCTATGATGCTTGAAAGTGGTGATCCCATGGCCAATCCTTTATCTTGTGAATAAATTTTATCGTTATATTGAAAGTAATTTTGTTTAAGAGTAATTTTTGTTAATTTGATGATTTCTTGAATTTTCTTGCTGTCTAATTTATTTTGTTTTGTTAAATTTTCTTCAAGAATGGTTAAACTTTCTTCTACAGGGATGTTTGTGTATAAATCTTTAATGTCAAATGAAATTAGGATATGATTATCAGGGCAATTTGTATTTTTAATTTTGTCGATTAAGTCTGTTGTGTTTTTAAGGGAGCAGTTATTTTCAAGTGCTATTTCACTTTTTATTATGTTATTGAGGGTTTTTGCAAGTTTGTGAGCAGGAGAGTTCATTGCATTGACAATTGGTCTGATTGGTTCTTGGTCTTTGTGGATTTTGGGTTGACCGTAAAGTTTAGGAGCATTTGGTTTTATTGTTCTACAAAATAATTTTTGGTCAGGAGTTAAAATGTAAGATTTGTTGATAGCAGATTTTATTTTGTTGTGGTATGTTTCTGTAGGATCTTTATGTAATTCTGTTATATTGTTGTTGGTGATGAAATCTATAATTTTCATATGGTGTTCGTCTTTATTAACAATTACTATTGTATTACCTTTATCTGCTTTGACGGCTGTTGCATTACCTTCTTTTAACTTCTTTGATATATTGAGTATGGTACTTTTCTCGTGGTTATATGTATTGTATGTTGGTTTATTAGTGTATTTGATGATTTTTTCATGTGCAAGAATTCTTGTATTGTTTTGAATTTCTAAAGGAAGACTTTCAATTGAACTTTCAGTTTCAATGAGAAGTTTTGCATTGTTGTTTTCTTGAATACAATAATTGAAACCTTTTTCTAAAATGTTAATTTCAGCTTGATCAAATTCAATTTCTGTTTTGTTAATTAATCTAGGATAGAATTTGTGATTAGAATATTGATGTATCTTAGATTGGTTTTGTTTTGATAGTTTAAGTAATTTGTTGGTATGAATTAATTTCTTCTTTTTGATTTCTAAATTTACCCAATCATTAATTTGTGTCATTAGATTTTCAATTTCAATAAAGTGTAAACATTCAAATAGTGTGTAGTGTAGTTTTAATAATTGTTCATTTAACTTACATTTTTTTATGTATAATTGGTGAACCTCTTCTTTTAACCATATCTTTTCAGCTTTTGATTTTGTAATTTGTGCTGCTTCGGATTTATTTTTTATATTGACTTGAACATAATTAGGTACGATATTATTGTGAAGGCAATGTTGGTTGAAATGGATATCTTCAATGACATTCAGTAGTTTCAATTTGGTTTTTCTGTATTGGTAAGCTAAGTTAGCGTGATACTTTGTATTGTTTGACATTTTTAGCTATTTGATTGCTTAATATTTATAAATATATATAAAAAAACTACACTTAGCAATCTTTTCTTGATTTTTTTAATGTTTAAAATCGATTTCGGTCTCGAAAGACCATCATCAGTTTAATATAGAATACAAATAGGGTTATAAATATATCTTTAGAATAATTAATTTAACAGCTGATATTATAAAAATTTAAATAAAAATGTAGATGGATAAGTTGTAGATCTTGTTAAATTTTATAATTTTGTATCTTCATGATAGAATCAAACATAATATTTGAGTGAAATTTTATTTGATCGTTGAGTAATAATGATGGGTTTTCTTTTGTGTTTTTGTATATGTAAAATTTTTCAATGGCATCTAGTTTTTTACTTTTAGGTGCAAAATGGATAATGTCTAAATTTTCTTCAATTGATGAAATATTATGGTTTTCTTGTATTAAATGTTCAGCAAATGTTGATAAATTTTGATGTTTGTTTTTTGGTATATGTTCTTTGAATCTTCTATTAAAACTTCTTCCTGTTTGGCCAATGTAATATTTAGGACAAGTTGAACATTTAATTTTATAAATTCCAGAATTATTGTATTTGTTTTCATTATTTTTAGTAGAGTAGTTATGCTGTAGTATATGTTTGATACTGTTCTTCGTTCTATATGTAATTTTATATCCTTGTTTGGAGAATATGTTATGTAAAGATTTGTTAATATCTCCATGATAGGTCATTTGAATGTAGTTATTTTTTTCTTTAGTTTTAGAATCAAGAGTTTTCTTGCTGTGTTTATTAATTAATTTACTTATTAAATTTGCTTGATATCCATTATCGACAGCAATTTGTTTGATAATGTAGATTTCTTCTTGGTAATCTTCTTCTGTAAGAGGTGTATTTAGTAGTCTATGAATCATACTGTGGAAGGCTGCTAATTTGTGTGAAGTTGGATGATTGGATGTATTGTGAATTATTTGATTTGTTGATGTTGGTTTACGATAAATTTTGAATTGGTGTTTGTTATCTTTTTTAGTTATGGTAAGGTCAAGAAAGTTTATGTTGTTAGATTTTTCTATTTCTGTTGTAAATTTTAAGTTAGGATGAATTTTGTTCAGAAAGATTTCTAATAGATCTATTTGTCTTTGGTTTCCGTTGAATAGACAAAGAATGTCATCAGCATATCTATGATAATATATAATTTTCTTGGCGTAAGGGTTTATTTCAGGGTTGAGAATGTATTTATTTTCAATATAATTTAGGAAAATGTCTGCTATGATGCTTGAAAGTGGTGATCCCATGGCCAATCCTTTATCTTGTGAATAAATTTTATCGTTATATTGAAAGTAATTTTGTTTAAGAGTAATTTTTGTTAATTTGATGATTTCTTGAATTTTCTTGCTGTCTAATTTATTTTGTTTTGTTAAATTTTCTTCAAGAATGGTTAAACTCTCTTCTACAGGGATGTTTGTGTATAAATCTTTATGTCAAATGAAATTAGGATATGATTATCAGGGCAATTTGTATTTTTAATTTTGTCGATTAAGTCTGTTGTGTTTTTAAGGGAGCAGTTATTTTCAAGTGCTATTTCACTTTTTATTATGTTATTGAGGGTTTTTGCAAGTTTGTGAGCAGGAGAGTTCATTGCATTGACAATTGGTCTGATTGGTTCTTGGTCTTTGTGGATTTTGGGTTGACCGTAAAGTTTAGGAGCATTTGGTTTTATTGTTCTACAAAATAATTTTTGGTCAGGAGTTAAAATGTAAGATTTGTTGATAGCAGATTTTATTTTGTTGTGGTATGTTTCTGTAGGATCTTTATGTAATTCTGTTATATTGTTGTTGGTGATGAAATCTATAATTTTCATATGGTGTTCGTCTTTATTAACAATTACTATTGTATTACCTTTATCTGCTTTGACGGCTGTTGCATTACCTTCTTTTAACTTCTTTGATATATTGAGTATGGTACTTTTCTCGTGGTTATATGTATTGTATGTTGGTTTATTAGTGTATTTGATGATTTTTTCATGTGCAAGAATTCTTGTATTGTTTTGAATTTCTAAAGGAAGACTTTCAATTGAACTTTCAGTTTCAATGAGAAGTTTTGCATTGTTGTTTTCTTGAATACAATAATTGAAACCTTTTTCTAAAATGTTAATTTCAGCTTGATCAAATTCAATTTCTGTTTTGTTAATTAATCTAGGATAGAATTTGTGATTAGAATATTGATGTATCTTAGATTGGTTTTGTTTTGATAGTTTAAGTAATTTGTTGGTATGAATTAATTTCTTCTTTTTGATTTCTAAATTTACCCAATCATTAATTTGTGTCATTAGATTTTCAATTTCAATAAAGTGTAAACATTCAAATAGTGTGTAGTGTAGTTTTAATAATTGTTCATTTAACTTACATTTTTTTATGTATAATTGGTGAACCTCTTCTTTTAACCATATCTTTTCAGCTTTTGATTTTGTAATTTGTGCTGCTTCGGATTTATTTTTTATATTGACTTGAACATAATTAGGTACGATATTATTGTGAAGGCAATGTTGGTTGAAATGGATATCTTCAATGACATTCAGTAGTTTCAATTTGGTTTTTCTGTATTGGTAAGCTAAGTTAGCGTGATACTTTGTATTGTTTGACATTTTTAGCTATTTGATTGCTTAATATTTATAAATATATATAAAAAAACTACACTTAGCAATCTTTTCTTGATTTTTTTAATGTTTAAAATCGATTTCGGTCTCGAAAGACCATCATCAGTTTAATATAGAATACAAATAGGGTTATAAATATATCTTTAGAATAATTAATTTAACAGCTGATATTATAAAAATTTAAATAAAAATGTAGATGGATAAGTTGTAGATCTTGTTAAATTTTATAATTTTGTATCTTCATGATAGAATCAAACATAATATTTGAGTGAAATTTTATTTGATCGTTGAGTAATAATGATGGGTTTTCTTTTGTGTTTTTGTATATGTAAAATTTTTCAATGGCATCTAGTTTTTTACTTTTAGGTGCAAAATGGATAATGTCTAAATTTTCTTCAATTGATGAAATATTATGGTTTTTTATAAAAAACATCAAAATTTATCAACATTTGCTGAACATTTAATACAAGAAAACCATAATATTTCATCAATTGAAGAAAATTTAGACATTATCCATTTTGCACCTAAAAGTAAAAAACTAGATGCCATTGAAAAATTTTACATATACAAAAACACAAAAGAAAACCCATCATTATTACTCAACGATCAAATAAAATTTCACTCAAATATTATGTTTGATTCTATCATGAAGATACAAAATTATAAAATTTAACAAGATCTACAACTTATCCATCTACATTTTTATTTAAATTTTTATAATATCAGCTGTTAAATTAATTATTCTAAAGATATATTTATAACCCTATTTGTATTCTATATTAAACTGATGATGGTCTTTCGAGACCGAAATCGATTTTAAACATTAAAAAAATCAAGAAAAGATTGCTAAGTGTAGTTTTTTTATATATATTTATAATCCATTATTGTTTAGTTAGTATATTAAAAATAATAAAACAGTATCAATATATAAACAATAAAATGTAATTTACTGAGTTCATTGAGTTGTTTAAAAATATTTTCCAATAAACAGGTTGAAAATAGATGTAGATTGAGTTGTGTTTTAATAATTAATTAACGTTTAATTATACTTTTTTTAATGCAAATAATCTTGAGTAATGTATTTTAAAACACAGTGCCGACGGACTAACTGAATTGCAATCGATGAACAGAAATTATTAACCCTTAAAGAACCATTTATACAATGCCTATTTTCGATTAAGCGCCAATTTATTGTAAAAAATCAAATTTATATTTTTTAGTTGCTTATTTTTTTTATTGTTCTGTACAGGAAAATAAAATATATGATATCATTTTGAAACTTTTATTAGCTTACTTTTCCTTTTTTTCTTATATATGAATATGTAAATAAGCAAACTTTTATTTGAAAGTAAGCCTCAGGCATAGATAACTTATAAAGTATGAATCAATACAAAATATTATTACAATTAATAAAATATGTATAATTGAGTATATTTACTGATAAAGACAAGGCCTGCACATAACACATATAATAAAAAATAAGTAAATACATATAGCACTTGAATACAGTGTATTTAGTACCTCCCACAAAATCAAAATCGGCCGTATTATTCATATTGACACTTCATAAATTACTAACATATATTAAACTAAAGTAATGATAAAAACAACAAAATACACAGTTTCAAGAGGTGAGGCGGCGGACAATGACAACCGCTCAGCTCAACAGTAGCTACGCATATACGCTTGTGGCGTTGGGCGGTTCAGCGGAAATGTACACTGCCAGACAAAACCAGTCTCGTAGTGATTGACAGACTAAAAGGTCGCGAGTCGCACAATGTGTTTCTCATGAGTCACTGCTCATAACACAAAGCACTACCGGATTAAATTAGAAACATTACGAAAATATTATTTTTGTAATTATTACGCATATATGCGCTTACAGCGTTTAGAGCAAAGTCAACATATGTGCATGTATGCGCTTACGGCGTGGTAAGGGTTAAAATTGCAATATGTTTGAATTTATAAAAGAAAACAAGATAAGACTTTATATTGATTGGGAAGTGCTTTAAAGATGCACTGTAGAAGCCAGGTGCCCTATCAGACAGGAAGTGATAACAAAAGTCATGATAAGGAATGGAAAAGTCATGATAAGGAATGGACTGATGTTATCAGCAATATTCAACTGTTATCAGCAATATTCAACTGTTATCAGCAATATTCAACTGTTATCAGCAATATTCAACCGTTACTAGCAATATTCAGAGTGCTATCAACAATATTCCAAAACATATTTGAAGACATCATTTATTTCACTATTCAAATTATCTACGCAACAATTTGTTATTAAATACGGGTCCCAAAACAATTGCCGACAAACTGATATAGATGGACTGTCTGTATGAGAATGTTCTATTAATTCGTGTTAGGCTCTACGCATATAAATTATGATACCCATATGCATTGCTTGATGGACTTCATATCAGTACAAGTTATCTCCTGGTCGAACTCTGTATTCGTTATCTCGATATAGTCAGGTTTGTGTCCGATCGCGCTTATCCCTTTCCACTAGGAACGAAAACAAGCTCAAGTAATAATTATTTTATTAATATTTTACAATTATTTTACTGTAAAATATTTTATTTAAAACATCAAATTAGTAAGTCTCTAAAGACACACCAATAAATATTATGTGTAAATTAATAAGAAATGTTTCCTTAATAATTTGTAATTTTTGCGCATCAGAATGATCCTGAGACATCGATATTGTTTATGCATCGTGGCACTATCGATGCATTGCTTTATTTTCGATGCATCAACATT
>JAQJVL010008807.1:0-18351 GCA_035578905.1 Stictocephala bisonia
AACTGTTTCAATTTCGACTGCTGTATACGTTATTTAGCTGTCCCAAAACAAAACCTGACCTCAACGTTGTCGTGGTTTAAAACTGTTTAGTTGTACACAGTTGCATTACTGTATTGATAAGTTTATTTTTATATTATTGGAGATTTTTATTCTAATACTTTTTATTAAAATAATAAATTAATTAACCCTCCAAGTGCTGATTTTTTTCCACCTCAGTGCTAGGCCATTTTTGCTTGCCCGCGTATACTTCTAAATTTCTTTATATAACTCAATTTTTTTTATTAAAACTAGGGTTTATTATATATATCATTTTATTCAGTAGAACATGTAGAACAATAATAAAATAAGTTTGAACACTTACCTCTAATGGTGTCTCAGTTATAGACCACTTTTTGTAAATATTTCAACAGCATTTTTTTCAATTTTTCACTTAGCGCCTATTTATTAGCATATAGTAACGACCCACAAGTAATTCCATTATATACAAAATGTTCTCCATTCAATTGTGATTTTAAAAAATACTACAAATTTGCTCTTTATTGTACATAAAAAAATTATTAAAATGTATTGTTTGAAACTTTTCATAAGAGAAAAAATTGCACTTTTTGAAAAACATTGTTACAATCATAGTTTTTCACAATTATAAATAAAAAAATCAAAAAAACACAATATTACTGTTGTTTCCAACTGTTTGTTACACATAGCCCTTATTTACAATGATATGAAAATTTATTTTCAATATAAACAATAAAAACAACGTATCTAAAATCTATAATCACTATCTTCATCGTTCAAAACATTTCTAATAGCACTGGAATTACTTAATTCACCCATAATTACTTCTAAATACTAATTACAATTAATTAACTTTCATACAAAAATATATACATAAACAACACGAAATCAAAAGAAAACACGGGACCCTACGCACAGTATAAACAACAATGCGAAACTAGTCACGACTGTCAAGAGTAAAATAACAGCTGTTTTTCGACTAACCATGTTCGATTATATTCATCACTAGATTATATTGTAATGTATTGTTTCGATAGAGCATTTATTCCCGAGTAATACTATATAAAGTATATGTTGATCCAACAATTAATAACTGAGATATATTACGCATTGTGAAGCGATGTTTATTTCGTCCCGATCGGGACTTTAGCACTGGGAACGATCTTTATTTCGTCCCGATCGGGCTTTTTAGCACTTGGAGGGTTAATGAGAACTTGGCCTGAAATGGCTAATTCTTTTAGATTTAATTTTAATATAGTTAAGTTTTTAAAAGATTAAAATAAATGTTGTAGTGAGGTAATGGAATAAATGCTACAAAATAACCTTATGAATTTAATTTAATTTTAGGTCACTTGTATTATTTCCCACTCCTAAATTAAACATAAATACATAAAAAATTTGTTTTTATTAATAAAGAATACAATTACAAATCATCAATTTCAAATTTATTGCAACATTTTATTAAAAATAAAATAAAACCGAAAAACACATGTATTTTTCTTACATAGAGTTACAGTTGGTTGATATTTTGTCATACAAAAAAGACAAGTTCGAGCAATAAAATGAAATTATTTTGAACTGTTTCTTAAACAGATTGTGTTGCAAACATAGTTTGGGCCTACCTACCACGTATTATAACAACAATCTAACAAATTTAACACTATATTACCAGTATAATTATATAAGATATGATTGGGAAATAGATAAACAAACTAAAAGTAACCCGGCCTGCAGGTTAGGTTTTGGTTAGCGCGGAAACACACACAACACAACTGAGAACTGACACAACCAGACTAGACGTTGACGTTGTTCGACTTTGTAACGCTGCTAGCGCTACTCACTAGGAGTGGTAGTTTAGTTGTTGTCAGTTTAGTTCCAGCCAGTTGTAGTTGCGAGTTGTGACTGTTGAGTTGCTCAGTCAGTTCTCTTTCCCGTCCCGCTGTCCACAACTACAACTGCTCGTTTTACACAACCGTTTCGTTCCACAACCGTTGTGAAACAACCGTTTAGTTTTTTTCTACCCATCCCTACGACTGATGTGAGTGATGACGGTTGACGTTGCAAAATTCATGTTTACAACTGTTGTTGCTTGAAAAACTGTTTTAGTAATCTCACGACCTGTTGTACTAAATAACTATGTTTTTTATGTGCTTACTTTAACTGTTTTGAATCAATTATGCCCTTTTAATATTATAAATTAAATAAAGTTTAGTACAAAACTTTATATATTGTCTTCTCCAATGATTATATTTTAAGATATAAACCTATAAATATTTTTAAAAATTATATAAGAAATTTATAAAATTTAAGCATCTTACTTTGTACTGATTTTTTATGAAGTAAAAACACTTCAGTCCAACACAATATATTGAAAACAAACCTATTTATTAAAATGAAAATATTCGGTTACTAAAACAATAGACTACTACTAGGCTATATACATTCATATAAAATTTCAGTATCTTGATGATGAACAAAAACAACATATAGACTGACTATGGCTTCAATAACCGTTGTTGACAACGATAAGTTGACAACGCCAACTGAGAACTGAACTGGCTGGCTGTATCGTTATACTGTCTGTATGTGCCGTTTCCAGAACTGTGGTCGACAGCGCGCCGTTGTAGACAACAGGCAACAGGGTGAACTAGACAACAGTTTTCTCCACAACAGGTTGTCGCTCGACAACTGTTGTCAAACAACCGTTGTGTTATTTTCGCCCCACCTCTACATCCTGATAATTAGTGATATTAACTAATCATATTAAATAGATACAGACTAGAGAGATAATTTTGTCATTAATATGAGTAACAACTGCGTTTAAATGTTATCTGTGTGGTATATAAGATCAATCAAATAGGTGAATGTAAGTAGGACTTAGGCCTAGTTTTGTTGAAGTGATACAGTAGGCCTACTAAGTACTTTATGAATAACTACTTCCAAGCAATCCAGTTTTAGTTGTTGCGTTATTTACTATTATTTATCATAGCTTCCACAAAACTAGTACCCCACAGTTCATAGGAATTAAACTATTCAATTTATTACCGAAAACCTAAAAATAATCGAAAGTAATAAAATTTGTTAGGCCCTATTATAACCTAAACCTTGAAGAACGTAATCATAGGATTAGGCCTTAAAACATTTATGCTCACAAAAACCCATAAAAAACTTATGGAAAAAAGAACTCAAATAAGGAACTTAAAAAAAAACCCCAGGTATTTATGCAGTTACTTGCCACCAAACAAGTTTGGAATATTTTGCTTAAGATGAGCCTAGAATTGGCTGTATTTTCACGAGATATGCTTTTTATTCCGCGGAAATAACGTATTTTACCGAAAAATTCGAAAAACCAATGTCTCAACTTTTAGTATTTTTGTCATATTTGCGTTAATTTAAATGGTATTTTAATATTTTTTTAATTTTGATGTGTGCGCTGAATACAAATTTGAAAACTATTTTGGTTTATTACAAATATTTATCGAGATATAACGGAAAAACTACTATTGCGGCAAATCGCGTTTAGTAGCCATTATGCGATCATCATATACAACAACAACTATTAATCACAAAAACCGAATTCACCTATATTCCCGCCGGAGTGACGGCCGTCACGGAGGCCAAACACTCGAATTTAACGCAAACTACGAATTTGTTTGAGAAGATAGACAACTAGGATAAGTTGGTTATATTTGGTTGTCAGTAAAAATTGCATTTTTCAAGCATTTTACTACAAAACCAGTTATATATTTGTGTTCAGCACTAAAAAAAAAAACACGAGACATAAAAAAAGTTATCAAAAATAACGATTTTTAAAAAAGTTGGTTTTTTTCACTATCAGATCAAAATTACTTTTTCGATTTTTCGGTAAAAAACGAGCTTTCCGCTGATGAAATCAAACTCCTCAAGAGATAAACTCATATTTCACCACTTTTTCAACATGAAATCATATTTTCAGTGGTGGCAAGAAAGTGCATAGTTACTAAACCCCAATCCCTAGAAAAAAGAAGAGGAAGAAGTTGACGATTCACCGATCTTTAAGACTATGGAGAAGAGGACGTGGTAAATGGTAAATTTTTGTTTGATATTTTTTGTTTTTGTTTGATATTTTTTTCATAGATTCAAACATTCTTTATCCAGCCATTTAACAATACAAAATGAATTATAATAGGCCATGTCAAAAAAAAAAAAAAAAAAAAAAGAATAAGTTTAACAAATTAATAGTAAGATTAGATAACTAAGAAACAAATCTTAACATTCTACATATAGAATATATAGTTCTATATGTAGAATGTTAAGAATAGAACTATATATTCTTAACATTCTGTATATAGTTGAATAGGCCTTATGTGTTTGGTAGATTTATGTAATACCAGCAGACGTTTGGGGTTTAATGCTTTCCTATGGGGGTGGTTCTCTATGCTTGCTTACATTTTCTTCCATTGTATATATATATATATATATATATATATATATATATATATATATATATATATATATATATATATATATATATGCCTATGTCATTTTGTCTTTTAATACAGAGATTTATTTCTGTTTTTTAACAGGCTATAATAATATGCTACTTTTAAGGGCTGTTTAAAAAAAAAATTTTTATGCATCTTTTATTGGTTTGTTAGGTAAATGCTTGTTAGGTAAAAATGCTTGCTAGTTTTAGATAATCTATATATTGATATAATTTACTAGTTTTAGCATATGTGATTTTGTGCTTTTTTAGTTTGGTTTTATTTTTTAGCATGATTAGTATTCATTAAATGCTTAGAATAATATCTTTTGACTTAGCCTATTGTATTGCAATGTACTGAATGGCCAAATAAATCTTTGAATCTTTAAATATGCACTAAATTGCCACCTCTAAAAATATGATTTCGTGGTGAAATATGAGGTTAAATCTTTTGAAGAGGTTGATTTAATCCGCGGAAAACTCGTCTTTTGCCGAAAAATCAAAAAACTAGTTTTTTATCTGATAGTGAAAAAAATCAATTAAAAAAAAAAATAACCGTTACTTTTCGACAATTTTTGTTTTCATTTCACGTTATTCTTTATGATGAAGACAAATATATAGTTGGTTTTCCAGTAAAATTATTTTTTCAGCCTGAAAATGCATTTTTTACTGAGATAACCTAAATTATCCTAGTAGTCTATTTACTCAACAAAAATTCGTAATTTGTGTTAAATTTGAGTGTTTTTTGGCATCCGTGACTGCCTGCTGGCCGTCACTCCGGCGGGAATATAGGTGAATTTGGTTTTCGTCATGATTAGTTATTGTATATAATGATCACGTAATAGCAGCTAATTGCGATTCGCCGCAAAAGTAGTTTTTCCGTTAAATCTCATGAAATAATTGTAATGGACCAAAATAGTTTTCAAGTTCGTATTCAGCGCAAAACAAAAATACATCAATTAACTAGAATAGGATTAAATACCATTTAATTAACGGAAATATGACAGAAATACTACAAGTTGTGATATTCGTGTTTTCGAATAGTTCGGTAAAATGCATGGTTTAGTTCGTAATTTGTGTTAATGTCCAGTGTTTGGCCTCCTGGCCGTCACTACGGCGGGAATATAGGTGAATTCGTTTTTTAATAAAAAATACTAAAAGTTGTGACATTGGTTTTTCCAAATTTTTCGGTAAAATACGTTATTTCCGCAGAATAAAAAGCATATCTTGTGAAAATTCAGCCAATGCTAGACCCATTTCAAGCAAAATGTTCCGAGTTTGTTTGGTGGCAAGAAACTGCATAAATACCGATTATTGTTATCTAAGTGATTATTAGTAAAAACACCTACTATATTAGCTCTTTCCATCCCAGACATTTTTGAAAAATTTGTTCCAAAAATCCCAGGTATTTTCATATTTGACATATCCAAACGTTCCAGATTCTTTTTGTTGTACTTTACTAAAAAAATTATAAAAATGTTATTTATGAAGAAAATTTATTATTTTGAGCTTCATTAGTTTCCTAAACATATTATCTGTAATATATAATAAAATAAAAAAAGACTTAACAAAATTTACAACTTTTTGTGTTTATATATATTTACAAATATTTTGAAATTTTTTTAAATTTGTTGCGTTATGAATGGCACTAAAAAATCATTGACCAGAGCTTATAACACTATTTAAAACACCATTTAGTTATATTCAAATAAATTCATATTTCATGCTATATTTAAAATAGTTATGACTCTTTTTAAAAATAACTGCATTTCGAGTTTTTATCCTATGCATAAAACCTAAGCCATCAAGAAAATGAGGCCATCATTATTAATGCATTTTAAAACAAGTTGCCTTTGTCGCTTTCCTTAATTTATTCCTTTATCTGTGTAAGCGAATCCATTGTAAGGGCAATTAATTCTCCTGGATAATTAACACTTGTCTTCCATCCGTCCCCAGATACAATAATCCAGTGAGATAGACCTGGTGATATTGGTGGTCAAGATTACAACCCTCCTTGACCAACTAATTGTTTAGTGATTTTATTATGTAAGTTAGCGGTAAGGGCTCAAGAAAAGTGGTGTGGTGCTCCATCACGCTAGAAGTACAAGTTTCATCTAATATGTAAAGGAACATCCTCGAACGGCTGCGGCAACTCTTCTTGGAGGAAGTGCAAATAAAATTCAGCATTTAGGCGGCCAGGTAATATTAACATACCAATTAGCTGATAGTGTAAAACACCACATCAAACACTGGCACTAAATCGTTGTTAAATTTATGTTCCATTAGGCCTACCTCATGAGGATTTTGTTCTGCCCATAAATACTCATTAAGCAAGTTGTAGACACCTCTCTAGTAAACTGACCTAATCCGAAAATAAAATATGCTTGTAGAGTTGTTAATCTGTATTTAAAAAAATTACCAAACAAACACGAACATCCCCTGGTTCTAGATGTTGGACCTTTTGTTTATGAAATGGGTGAAATTCATTTCAATTTTTAAGTGATCTCCACACTAATGCTTGCGAAACTCCTTTTTTTTTTTTAACAATTTTATTAACCGTTCAGCAAGTTACAAAATGCTATACAGGCCAAGGTAGAATTAAGTGACAGAAAATGTTAGAAAAAGATAATAACTGAGAACTATAAATATTGAGGTCAGCCATTCGGCACCTCAGGAACAGAGTTCAAAATGTTTGATATTTAACTTCCTTGATTAAAGCATGTTTATGGTAGTTCAAAAATGTCTTGAGGTAGCCTTGGTTTTAGGCGGAGCGTTCTGATGTTGGTCGGATGTCCTATATTGAAGTGTTGTACACCACTTACAGATGGAAGTTTCTTAAATAATTGTTGAGTCGATTTTTTAATGAACTGATGAACGGGAACAATTCCAAGTTCATGATGAATCTGGGTATTACGCACATACCAAGGGCACTTCAGTATGAGTCGTAAAACTTTGTTTTGGAATATCTGCAGTTTCTTTAATGTTCTTTCTGTATTAATTGTACAATTAATTGTAGACTTTTAATAGTAGTTTGTGGGGAGATTGATGGTATTCACACTACTTTTACATACCAAGATGATAACAATATCCTCTTTAATTTATCTTCATTTGACCGAGCCATTTTTATTACATGCAAAAAAAGAAATGTAACTCAGTAACTGCCCCAAATTACTTTAGAAGAGAGGTCGAAAATAGAAGAATAGGTATTAGGTTAGGTTAGGTGTAGCAATGCAGTCGTAATGACCCGCCCGCCCATACACGTACAGTGCTATTGAACCCACCCGCCTGCCCATACATGTACAGGGCTATTGACCCACCCGCCCGCCCATACACCTACAGTTTTACTGACCCATCCGCCCGCCCATACACGTACAGTGCTATTGAGGCAGTACCCCAAACTTGACAGCCGTACAACAAAAGTGGTCGTAGAATAGTTTTGTAAATAAGAAGGCCGTTTTTTACAGACAGAGATGATTACTTGTTTATTAATGGAAATAATTTTGACAATCTTCCATAAGCAAGGTTAAGTTTCTTATTTATGTGGAATTTCCAATTTAGTTTACGATCAAAATAAACACCTAAATATTTTATTGCTTGATCGGTAGGGTTTCAGGGTATTTCTTCATTTAAAATTGTGATATTTTGAGGTTGTAAAGGCCGATGTAGAGTGAAAATCCTCCATTTTGAAAACCAAGTAACTTCGCATTCGAAAGACTCTTGTACTCTCATGGTTGCAGTTTCAATGTCATGATGACTAGAATAAATAAGAATATCATCAGCAAATGTAGCAATTTTGGCATTATTTGACGTAGGCAAATCGGATGTGTATATGTTAAATAGAAGAGGAGATAAAATTGCACCTTGGGGTACTCCAGCATTAACAGGTCTTACCGTAGATAGAACACCACCAATTTTGACTGAAAATGTCCTATCTTTGAGGAAACTTCTTATAATTTTGAACATATAACAAGGGATCCCAGATTCTCTTAATTTAAACAATAAACCGTCGTGCCAAACACGATCAAACGCTTGAGCTATGTCTAAAAATACGGCAGTAGTGTGACTTTTGTTATCAAAGCGCTGAATAATGTCTTCTGATACTCTTAACAGCTGGTGATTAGTAGAATGATGAGAACGAAATCCAAATTGGTGTGGTGGGATAAGAGAGGTAGTACTTATACCTAAAAAAGCATCTAAACGACTTTTAATAATCTTCTCAAATAATTTTGAAAGCGTGGGGAGAAGACTTATTGGACAGTAACTACTTACTTGAGATGAAGGCTTTCCAGGTTTGTGGATCACAATGATTTGTGAATGTTTCCATGATGTCGGGAAATATGAAATACTAAGGCAAGCGTTGAAGAGGGATGCAAGGAAAGCAAGTCCTCTACGAGGCAAGTTACACAGTACTATGTTAGGTATCCCATCATGACCAGGAGATTTTTTTGTTTTTAACAACTTCAAATGGTGAGAAATTTCAGATGGAGAAGTGTATTTCACTGGAAGTTCCATAGTATGCAATGCTGAAGAAATAACTGAGGTAACATGATCAGAAAATTCCATATCTTGGATGTCTTCGTTTGGGAGGAATGTTGATTGATAAAAATCAGCTAACACATTGGCTTTTTCTGTCTTGCTGTTGTACACACACCCATTATTTGTCAAGCTAGGGATCGGGGTGTTTTCCTTTAGGATACGTTTTGTAGCCAACCATAAAGAATTGTTGTCATTAGGAGATAGATTAGACAAATATTTGTTGTATGACTCGTATCGAAAGCGGTCTAATTCCCATTTAACGCGCCTGTTTAATTGATTATACCTCCTACGTAAAGCAGGATTTCTTTGTAGTTGCCACTATCTTCTGCATTTGTTCTTAAGCCTGATAAGCGATAGAATATACTTCGGAGTTGGAGAATGAGTTCTTGTAGGCTGAAACGGGCGACTCGTTGCTTTATCTACCGAAACCCTAACAGAGTCCAAAAATATATTGATAGCGTCATCTATCTGTGCTGGAGTCGAAAGATGTTGCAATGGATCAAAATGATCTTGAAATGCTTCTTTAAATGTGTTCCAATCTACCGCCCCTTTGATTAATTTGTCATTAACGGGCTCAAGCACAGGCGGATCGTTAAAAGATATTAAGACTGGTAGATGGTCTGAATCGAGATCAATAATAGGGGTCATGTGTGTTAGATAAGGAACATTTTTTAATATACCACTGTCTGATATATCTGGTCTAACATTAGGATTGTAGGAATAATGTGTTGGTTCACTAGGGGCTACCACCGTAAGATTAGTGTCTAACGTTGCTGCTAGCAGCCTTCTGCCATTAGGATTGGTTACCGTACAGCCCCAAGCTTCATGTTCACAATTTAGATCTCCTAGTAGGAGTATTATCATAAAAGAGATTGTCAATATAGAATTTTGAAAATTTGTACCGTGGAGCATGGTAGGCAGAATATAAAACTAATTCATCATTCATTGTTTGTATTTTAATTCCAATTATTTTTAAATTTCCAATTTGTGGCAAATATAATGAATGGTGATATATATGTCTTTGATGAGTATGGCTACACCGCCTGTTGCCCTTGGTGAATCTCTGTCAGCTCTGTATATAACGTAACCAGGAATGACGAATTTTTCGGTTGAAATCAAATGTGTCTCTGTAACACAGGCAATGTCCACTTTATTTTGAGCAAGAAATACAATAAATGAAGAGCATTTTACCTTCAAACCGTTTGCATTCCAATTAAGTATATTTAAATTATGAACGGCTTGTAAGTTAAAAACCATTCTTAAAAATCGATGATATTAACTCTGGAATGAATGATTTAATTTGAGGAATATAAGGCTTAATTAGTGTTAATAAAGAATTAAATATTGGATGGAGGGAGTCCTTTTCTGGTTGAACATGGCTTGAGTCAGTCATATTATTTACAGGACGTTTAGGCTGTGCACCGTTGACAACGCTAGCATAGTTGACATGTGGTGAGCGTATATTATCACCCTTTTGCTTTTTTGTAGTCAGAGCACCTTCATTTGTTTTCAGCGGAGGAAAATTACTAAAAGTCGCATTAAATGTCTCAAAATTTTGAGTATTTACTGATATGAGAATATTTTTATTTTGTTTGGAACATGATTTTAGGTTGAGGAAGTAGGGGCATCCCCGATAATTGGCTGTATGTGAATCACCACAGTTGACACATTGGACTGAATCTTCTTTCTTTTTGGAACACTCAGAATATAGATGGTTACTTGTGCACTTGAAACATCGAGGTTGGAGTTTACAATAATTCTTAGTGTGTCCGAAGCGCTGGCAACGAGTGCACTGTGGGATGGACTTAGATTTATGTTTCAATACAATTTGAATTTTAGAATGAAAAAGAAATTCAAGACCAAATATTTCATTTCCAATATCTGAATCTGAATAGGATATTTGTCTTTGTTGAATAGCCGTGAGACTTTTAACACTGGGTAGTGTTTAGACTTTAGCTCATTGTATATCTCTTCTTCAGATAAAGAAAGAGGAATTTTCAACATGATTACAGAAAGTCGCTTGTTATCAGGAGGGCAAAAAGAATGATATGGCACATTCACACTATCAAAATGCACTGTCAATGCGCGGAAGTCGTCAGAGGTTGAAACGTTACTCTTAATAGAGGTACCTTTATTAACATTGTAATAATCATGCTGTAAGACGTTGTCAAGGTCTGCAATCAATGCTTGTTAGTTGTTTGAGTCATGAAGGAAGATGGGTGGAATGTTTTGGGATTTAGGAGACGCAGTAATGTTATTGTCGTCGCTAGGAGTAGATAGAGGTTCAGACCTATTTTGGATAACGGTTTTGTAACGTTGATTGGGAGGCTGGATAAGAGATGAGGACGATTTGGATTTTATTTTTTACAGGTTCAAAGTCATTTATTGATAGGTTACCGGGATCAGCGTTACTTAAATCCATGGAATCAACTTTTACGTAATTAATTGGATCAGTTACAAACTTTTTACTTGGTGGATTAATGTTGTTGTCTTCTAGCATGTGCTTCCCATTGTTGTTCCCAGTAGTCACTCGAGGTAATGTAGAGGCATAATTATGGTCTAACGATGAGGTTAGGATTGCTGGTTTTAACACTAATGATGTTGTGTTCATTTAAATTGAAGACCGTTGATATATAACAGAAATCAAAATATGTAAATGAATCAAATTAATTAGTTAAAACGGTAAATAAGAAACAATATTATACTAAACTATTAAAAAAAATCACGCACATAAATAGAAATAAGCTCTACTGTAAGATCACAAAACAGCTGTCCATTTTTATCGCGAAACTCCTACTTGTCTCTTAAGATGACATGTATTTATACTAGCATTTTGTAATTTGCCATTACTACCAAAACACAAGTCAGACATGACAATTAGAAAAGCGTTGTTGATCAGCTGTTGTTTAAGTGATATCAACTTAAAAAGTACAAATAATATCATGATACACCATTTTGCATAGTAGGCTGTAAAGGAAAACTAATTATTTATTTGTTAAAATGTTGTTTATTTCTTTATACTATTTTTACTTCAATAATAATTAATAATAAAAAATTTATATTAATTGGACACAAACATTATGATTTTATTATCTTCATTTAATGCTTTCCTTGTAATTACTTATGTATTATATTAAAGAAAGTGAAACTGTTGTACTTACAGTATTTATGTGTTTTTTTAAATTTATTTAGCTTACATCAATCTTCTCAGAATCAAATTCTCTAAAAGTTAAGTATAAAATTTTAATGAGTTTATTGCCCTTTTATCATTGAGGTAAATGATGATACTAAGTGTTTATGTTTATAATATATAAGATAATATGTTCTATGTACCTATAATATCTGTTTGAAATAAATTTTGTATGACGCCATTCTGTACGCATATGTGCTAGCTGAATAAAGTTATTTTGATTTGATTTATCAAAGTTATTGTACACTAAACGTAAACAAAACTGTCCCAATTTCTTGCATTTAACCTCAAATTACTTAAAAACTACTAAAGATACAATTCTGAAACCTATTTCTCTAGTTTTCTTATGTCAAATTACATTAAAAATCATGATATTTCCGTTTGAATGTATCTTTTCATAAGCTGCGTACAATGCTATTTTACTCTTTATCCATGATTCTTACGGATATGATTGACTGGCTGTAATTTGTTAACGAAGAGTTTTCAGACCCATGTTTATATAGTTTTTTCTTTATTTTTGGTAGTAGAATTTGCTGTTGAAGTTGGGGAAGAACGTCATGAATCACCCTGTTATATTGGAATATCCTTAATTCTCTTGTATGATATTTTGGTTCTTGGTAGCAAAGGAATGTAAAAAAAATCTAGCTAGTTTGTAGTATTTAAATTTACAATTTGTTACTTACCAAAATACATAAAACAAGAATTAAAAAAAATTTTAATTTAAATTTTGTTATCAAGTTCTTTTAATTTACAGATTTATTCTTGAGAACTGGAAACATGTCTTTAAAGTTTTGTGCAAACCTTTCCTTCATGTTCCAAGAATGCACATCAATATTGGATCGCTACTTACTTGCTAAGGAGTGTGGTTTCAAAGGAGTAGAATGTGCATTCTTGTACTCTCATTCGGTGGAAGAAGTTGTGCAAGTAAAAAAAGCATCTGGATTAGAACAGATTCTCATTAACGTATATCCTGGAGTTTTAGAAAAGGGAGAGTTAGGATTTGCTGCAATTCCAGGACAAGAGATCACTTTTAAAGAGAGTTTACAACAGGCTATTGTCTATTGCAAAGCGTTGGATTGTAAGTTGGTTCACATAATGGCTGGTAAAGTTCCCAATCCAACGGAAGAGAATGACAGGATTTATGAACAAAACCTTATCTTAGCAGATTCAATGTTAAAAGAACAAGACCTTGTTGGTGTCATAGAAGCCATCAATAGTATTTCCATCCCTAACTACTACTTAAACAGTTTTCAAAAAGGTTTAGATGTTGTGAAAAAAATTAACAGTCCTAATATAAAACTGTTAGCTGACTTATTCCATTTTCAAATGATGAAAGTTGACATAGCTAAAAGTATTATTGAAGCTTATCCCTTCATTGGACATGTTCAAGTTGCACAAGCTCCCAACAGAAATGAGCCAGACACATCTGGAGAAATTGATTACAAAAACATATTCTCCTTACTGGAGTCACTTGGTTACAATGGTTGGATTGGTCTAGAATACAAACCAGCTGTTGATACAAGATCTGGACTGAAATGGATAAAAAAATTGGGTTTTCAGCTGTGATTTCTTCAGTCTGATCAAACACATTCAATAAGCCAATAGGTGGGGGAAACACATGCTATGTGTACTTTTTATCTCAGGGTTGAAAAAACGTCCAGATAACTTGATTTTAGGTTATTAAGATGTAGTAGGCACTTAATTTTTTAAAGAAATCAGGACATCAGTTAGCTTAGGGAAATAAAACCACTAAACGCAGCTTAAGCAACGGCAGATTACCCAAATTTCTTCCTCTATGATGGTTAAAGACAGTCTGGCTCATTCACTAGGTAGGGGTTTGCTGGGGGATTAAACTAGATGTATTGTTCAGTAAAAATTAATGGTGGAATGTAATCTTATGAAATTTATAAAATTTAAAATATACCAATCTGTCTAATATTTATGTTAGTAAATTATTTGTTATCTTAGAAGAAGCTAAGTATGATGTATTGTAATATTATCTGATTTGCCAAGAGTTTATGTTAATCATGTGATAGAGATCTCTTTTGAATGGGCTAAACTTATCAAAGTATAATAGTCATTATTTGACTTTGAATTGTGCAATTCAGTTTTCTTACACATAGGAAGTAAGAGGTGTAAAGACGTTTGTAACACCCCATTAACATATATAACAATTAGTTTCTTATGAATTGTAATATTTTTTAAATTTAGATAACACATTTTTTATATATACACAGTTTTTCTACAAGCACCACTTGGCTTTATGGTCTCATTTACTACATTTTTATTTTCTTTATTATCTCTGAACTGATTAGTAAACACTATTTGTTAAATATTTCTTTATGTTTATTTTGAATTTATCTTTGTCACGTGCATGTTAGGATATTCTTTCAACAAATTTATATGTATCATTAAGTATTTTTTGAGAAAGGAATTTATTTTTAGTACTATTTGTAAATTAATTGTACAGTCATTAATTGTGATATATTACAAATGTGCCAAGTGCCCCAACATATTAAAATATTTATATGTTCTAACTTATTGCTGTGCTATTTATTTAACCAATTTTATTACAATTTTCTGAATGTTAACCAAGAATAAAAATCTCTTGACAAAAATATCAATGATTTAAATTATATTACCCTTTGAAGGCCATGGGTTGATTGAAAATTATTAACATATCATCATCCATTGACGTTTCCAATTTCAAGGGTCATCATATGCAGCCTCCTCCATGTTACTTTCTCCCATATGCGTTAGCATAGAGAATGTATTGTGATCGTCCAAAAACAATGTTTGTTCAAATTGGTCTAAAAATCCAGTTTAGGGCCTCCTGAGACCAAAAATGTGCTTTTTGAAAAACAAAATTGTTGGTTTCTGTGTGTATTTATGTGCATTTTGCTGAAGACCAAACAGATGGATAGATTTTTACGAAATCTGGTAGTATTGAGGTGTATTTAGCCAATATCTTCAGACGGTTTTTAACTTTTTTGAAATTTTAGTTTTTTTATATTTGTATGGGAAAAAACATACAAAAATATAATTTTCTCAAAAACTGCTCTAATGGGTTTAATTAAATTTTCAGAAAATATGTGAATTACAATTTAAAATATTTTAGTAAAAACTGCATGTCCCTAACTTAAATACTTTTTGAGTTATACAATTTATTTACAGGCAAAAACATTTAAAAATACAATTTTCAAGTTTTCTTCTAACGATTTTGATTAAATTTTCAGCAAAAAATGCAAATTACAATTAACCCGTGAGCAGGATGGTTATTATTTGTCACGCCAGCAGGATCGCGTATAGCTGCCATCTAACATTTGACTTTGGCCACATATTTTGTTAAATTCTCCCTTATTTGTACTTTTTTTAATGTTTTTAAGCATATTTATTCCAACTAACATTAGAGAGAGTAAAATTACATGTATTTATTACTTTTATCTCGTTTTGTATTTTTTTAAATATATATTTTATCATAATCGCTATTTACTAAAATTAATATCTTTACATCGTATTTTAAAATTTGTATAAGCTTTAATTTAAGAGGTGTTGTGTTAAAAAATAAAGTACACCAATCAGAAAACATAAGTTTTATTGGTACACTTTCAGTTTAGTCTTCAAAATACATAATTTTAAGGCAAGTGACACTTATTGAATGAAATCACTATTCACTGTCAACCACAAAACAGTCACTGCAAATATGACTTGTTCTTTGAGTATGTTCTTTACAAATAGATCGTTTACAGTTGTTGCACGTGTATGGTGTAAATCTATTTTTTCGTACAGGACAATAAAAACATCTAGGTTTTCGTCCATGAACAGCTGGAAAAAACACACACATGTAGGTACGCATATAAACATGTCAGTATCATTGAACAGCTGAAAATTACAATTTATAAGTCTAAAAATACTAAAATCTAAGATATATATCTAATACTAATAATAATAATAATCTATAAGCATGCGCACTGAAAAAAGAGAAACGTAATCAGGATGGTGTATAGATGGCAACTAACTACTAGTGCGACGCGACTGGGATCGAGTGGAGATGCCAACTAACAGAGCTGACCTTGTGTCCTTCCGCTGCCCCCCACCCCTAACCCCGCTGATGAGTCATACTGTTTACAGACTGAAAGTGTGTCTAATATAGTCTTCTTGGAAATTTAAGTACGCTCAGGGTGATTGACCAAGAGATAAAAAAAATTCCTTTAGTGAGACTGTTTTTGTTAGATGCCATCTAACATCGATCCTGATGGCGGGTTAAAAATATTTTAGTTACCACCCTAGTAAGTTGGGGCTGGAGGCCGGAAACCACAACTCAAGTTGGTGAAAGTTGTTTACTAACATCTGTCTATGTGATTAATTAAACAGCTGTTTGGAAGATTATTTTTGTTCATATTTTTATAAGTGTTGTCTGTACACTCCTTAGAAATGTAATACATTGAACAACTGTTTTTATTGTGACATAACAAAGGGATAAAGTAAGTGCCAGTTGCCTGGTACCATTTATTTATCTCTCCAGGTTTCCTCAAACTCAAAATAATGTGACATAACAAAGTAAGTGCCAGTTGCCTGGTACCATTTATTTATCTCTCCAGGTTTCCTCAAACTCAAAATAATGTGACATAACAAAGTAAGTGCCAGTTGCCTGGTACCATTTATTTATCTCTCCAGGTTTCCTCAAACTCAAAATAATGTGACATAACAAAGTAAGTGCCAGTTGCCTGGTACCATTTATTTATCTCTCCAGGTTTCCTCAAACTCAAAATAATGTGACATAACAAAGTAAGTGCCAGTTGCCTGGTACCATTTATTTATCTCTCCAGGTTTCCTCAAACTCAAAATAATGTGACAACAAAGTAAGTGCCAGTTGCCTGGTACCATTTATTTATCTCTCCAGGTTTCCTCAAACTCAAAATCTCTTTATTTACAGTAGAATCACTTTAACAAAAATCGCCTCGCGCAGGTTGCGTGGCGGCGGTAGTGTCTGTGGAGGGGAGTGAGGAGCAGAGCGGAAACAACAATGCGCTACTAGCCTGGCTGCGTATTTTCGGCTAGTCAATGGTGGTGCAGTGACACGGAGCAATAAAACAATAGGCGTGGCCAGCCGTCGAGGAGCGGTGAAGTCCACATTCCAATCCCTTCCGCTGCAAATTAGCCCTTCAACGAAATGAACAACACATTGGACTGCCCCAAAATAATCGCATATGGTATATATTCAACGATAATGGTAAAGTTTGGTGAATTATTTTGTTGAAAAAAAACTTTCCATCAATTAACCAACAGAAAGATTGTATTATGTACTAATTTTTAATTTTCTGTTATGTTTATTATTACGGTTTAATCTGAGTAAATTATTTCATTGTTATGTTTTCAGTTTAGATTAAACTAACTTAATTTTACTGAAATAATGAGCGACAAACCTAAACATATTTCTAATAACTTGAATTAATAATTTACTCTAATAATTAACATTGTGTCACTAAAGAAAATTTGGAATTTAAACGATATTAACTCACATGTTAATATTTCGTTCCTGGTCTAAAATTGGTCGAAAGACAGTTCCCTCTCGGTTCCCATGTCTTCAACTCCGCTCATGGCTCCATCTCCATCACTGAAGCTAACGTCATTGGTGCCACCTCCATCTTCGCCGTTACCACTGGCACATAAACTATCACAGTCACTGTCACTGTCTTCATCTAAGTTTATGATAAAACGTTCTGTCACATTGTCCAGCATCCCTTCGGCTGCAATGTACTCGTCCTCTACCTTTTCTACGTGTGAACATCGGGATTTCCATTCTTCTTGAGTTATGGAGTTGAACTTTTCCAAAGCAAGTTGTGTTACAGAATCTATTGTAAATTTGATATTTGTCTTTTTAATGTGTGACTTGACTGTGGCCCATATCATTTCAATCGGGTTCAAGTCAGGGTGATAAGGAGGAAGTCTAAGTACTGTATGGCCGGCTGCTGCTAAGATATGATCTGTCTTGTAGGTTACGAATTTTGGTTTGTGTTGTTTTATGAGGTCGTACAATTCGGGTTTTAGTAGATTCGAAGTATAATGAATCCCTCGCTCAGACAACCATCTCATCATATCAGCTTTCAACGAGGACGAAGTCGGTGCTGGGTTTATTTGTTCCGGT